>JAUPFT010000001.1:29533533-29796033 GCA_036936625.1 Parnassius smintheus behrii | reverse complement strand
TTGCCTTGGCATATGGTCTGACACAACTGGTTACTTCGCCTACGCGGATTCCAGATGTGGAGGATCATGCACCTTCCCTGTTGGACCTTCTGCTGACCTCTCACCCGGACGGATATCAGATTTCCGTCGACGCCCCTTTAGGCTCCTCGGACCATTGTCTGGTCCGGAGTGTTGTGCCACTCACGCTGAAATCGCGGTTGCATTCTGCAGGCTGCCGCCGTGTTTGGCACTATAGGTCAGCCGATTGGGATGGGATGCGGTCTTTCTTTGCATCCTACCCTTGGGGGCGGGTTTGCTTCTCGCCGGATGATCCCAACGTTGTTGCGGATTCTGTTACTGATGTGGTACTTCAGGGTATGGAACTTTTTATTCCTTCCTCTGTGGTGCCCATTGGAGGCAAATCTCAGCCATGGTTTGGTCGCTCCTGTAAAATAGCATCATGCTATAAGCAGGAGTGCTACCAAGCCTGGGCTGCTGCATCAGCGTCCCGGGATGTAAACACCAGCGCTCTAAAAAAGAAGTATAATTCCGCCTCTAGGTCCTTCAAAAGAGTCATTGCCAAGGCAAAGTCAGAGCACATAGGCAGAATTGGCGAGAAACTAGTTCGCCTTCCTTCTGGAACCCGTGCATTCTGGTCTCTCGCCAAGGCTGTCCAGGGGAATTTCTGTCAGCCATCTCTTCCATCTCTGCACAGGGAGGACGACTCACTGGCCCATACTGCAAAGGAGAAAGCTGATCTTCTAGGCTCTTTCTTTGCGTCTAACTCGACTCTCGATGACGGGGGGAGTACGCCGCCGACCATCCCGCGGTGTGAGTGCTCCATGCCGGAAGTGCAGTTCACACAGCGCTCGGTTCGCAAAGCACTCCTCTCCCTGGACATCCACAAGTCGAGTGGGCCTGACGGAATCCCCCCAATTGTGCTGAGGACGTGTGCTCCGGAGTTGGCACCGGTTTTAACGCGTCTTTTCCGGTACTCCTACTCCCTAGGCGTAGTCCCAAAATCATGGAAGACGGCTTTCGTCCACCCGATCCCTAAAAAAGGCGACCGCTCAGACCCGTCCAACTACCGGCCAATCGCCATCACCTCCTTGTTCTCCAAAACAATGGAGTCCATTGTAAACTGCCAGCTCATGAGGTACCTTGAGGATCACCAGCTGATTAGTGACCGCCAATACGGTTTTCGCCGTGGTCGGTCAGCTGGTGATCTTCTGGTCTACCTCACTCACAGATGGGCGGAGGCAGTAGAGTTCAAGGGGGAGGCATTGGCCGTTAGTTTGGACATTGCGAAGGCCTTTGATCGGGTTTGGCACAAAGCGCTTCTTTCGAAGCTCCCTTCCTATGGGCTTCCCGAGAAATTGTGCGATTGGATCACCAGCTTTCTTGCAGATCGAAACATCAAGGTCGTTGTAGACGGTGCAAGCTCCGATTGCAAGCCTATTAATGCTGGTGTTCCACAGGGCTGCGTGCTATCGCCAACGCTGTTTCTTCTGCATATCAATGATATGTTGCATACCCGTAACATTCATTGCTATGCGGACGACAGCACTGGTGATGCTCTTTACACCGGCCGAGCCAATATTTCTCGGGAAAACGTCTCCGAGTGCCGGGACAAACTTGTGTCTGAAGTCGAGTCTTTGCTGAGCAGAGTCTCGAATTGGGGACGACTAAATCTAGTCCAGTTTAACCCCCAGAAGACACAAGTTTGCGCGTTAACCGCTAAAAAGAACCCCTTTGTCGTATCCCCTCAGTTTCAAGGTACTCCCCTTGTTGCCTCCGCCAGTATCGGAATCCTCGGCGTCGACATATCGAGTGACGTGCAGTTTCGTGGTCACTTGGAAGGGAAGGCCAAATTGGCCTCTAAAAAGCTTGGCGTGCTCAGCAGAGCGGGACAGTATTTCATGCCGGCACACCGCCTGCAACTTTACAAGGCGCAGGTTCGGCCGCACATGGAATACTGTTCCCATCTCTGTGCTGGGGCTCCCCAGTACCAGCTCCTTCCACTTGACCGCATCCAGCGCAGAGCGGCTCGAATCGTCGACGACCGAGTGCTTTCCGATCGGCTCGATTCACTGGCGCTGCGAAGAGATGTTGCATCTCTTTGCGTATTTTATCGCATCTATCACGGGGAGTGCTCTGAGAAATTGTTCGGATTAATCCCAGCCGCCAAATTTCGTGAACGCACTACACGGCAAACGTCCCGATACCATCCACACCATCTGGATGCTTGGCGGTCCACCACTGTACGTTTCACAAGGAGTTTTCTTCCACGTACAACCTCTCTGTGGAATAGTTTACCACCGGCGATTTTTCCGGACCGATACGACCTGGGGACCTTCAAGAAAAGAGCTTACTCCTTTCTAAAGGGCCGGCAACGCACCCGCAATTCTCCTGGTGTTGCGGTTGATCATGGGCGGCGGTAGTCACTTAACATCAGGTGAGCCGCATGCTCGTTTGCCCCCTCTTCTATAAAAAAAAAAAAAAAAAAAAAAAACCCAGGTATCGGTATGTTTCAGCCTCGGAAAGGGTCCTTAAGTTGACGGGCATAGATAAGTCTATGCCCTCAGAGTTAGCAACCCTTCCCCTTTCAACATGGAGGACCGCACACTTATCAGTCCCCAGCTCCATTCTGATAGAATTGCTAAATTCACAAGTGATGTTTAGCAATTCCATAAGATGGGAGCGACTGGAGGCGAATAATTTCAGGTCATCCATATAGAAAAGGTGGTTCACTTTTGTACCTCCTTTCCGAAGCTAAAATCCTCCAGTAAAGTATTACTGCCCCATACACTGCTCGAGGAAGTCTCGAACTGTACAGTCAATCTTGTACAGCTCGAGACCGCGTCAATAATGAGTGGTTCCTTGGTTCCACGACCGCCGCCCCGACATCCATTTTGAGCGCGCGACTTCACCTGATTTGAGTCCAGGTGACGAGTGATTCTCGCGCTCAAAATGGATGTTAGTGTCTTGTATATGGTCGGTAGACACGTGATGGGGCGGTATTTGCTCGGGTCTGTGGCACCCTGATCTTTAGGAACCAAATGAGTGATCCCAGTAGTGAAGAGGCTCGGGAGCGACTTCTGGTTGAGAGACTCTTGAAACTGTCGGGCGAGCACAGCGTGACACACCTTCAGCCAGTAGTGATGCCGCCCGTCAAGCCCCGGACTTTTCCAGTTCGGGGCCCTACGGACCCCCCTCAGCTACGTCATCCAGCGTTATGATGACGGGGTCCATGGGCGTAATACTCGCACACTGACTCGCTACAACTTCCGTCCAAGGGCCCTCGTTATGGTTTACGGGCTCTGGCCACAGGCTGCGCTAGAATGCAACCGTGTCGGCCTGATTCGGTACTGGGCCCGTTCCACTTACCATTGGTCGCTCCAATGATTTATAGAGCCTCTTCCGATCACTCTGGAAGAGACGATTCTGGTTGAACCGTGTCGACCTCCGCTTTCCCCAAGCAGCGATTCTCTGCTTCAGCACGTCTATGCGCTCCGTCAGTTTTTGCATTATATACGGCTGGGACAAACTAATATTTGTCCCAGCAAATGCCATCCTGACGGTGCGCACAATCCTTGGCCTGTTATTGCCTGACTTGAAGCATATCAGTTTGCCGATGAGGGCCCTAGCCTTTGCGATAAGTTCTCCAGGCTGGGATAGCGCTACTTTGTCCAGTAGCGCGTTCAGCCGTGGAAAGTTTGGCGCCTATAATATATATATATATATATATATATATATATATATATATATATATATATATATATATATATATTAATATACTGCGGCATACTGCCAGTGCGGCGCCAAAAAGAATTGAGTTCGTCTCGCAAAGGTCCCGGCCATGCTATAGTTGTTTACGCCAAGTCGTTACAAGCTGCAGCTTGCGGGACGCTAGTCCCGGGCGAAGGGCAGTTTGCGGGGGGGGGGGGGCGTTCGCCTTTCGCCTATGGTGGTGCGGCCAGTCTGGTAGAATCTTTGAGCGCTACGGCCGTGCCCGTGGGGGTCGCGAGATTAGTCTAGAACAATCTTAGTGAGCGAGCCCTGTTGATTAGAGGTCGCGAGTTTTGATAAGAATTGCTGCGTCGCACGACGATGGCCTCCATTGTGTTGTATTATTCCGTTAATATACGTGACAATCAGGCCCTGTTTGAGTTTTGAGTTATTGACTTAACTTCGATTGCTATTAATTTGCGTTGACGAGTGGCTCGTGTAGTTATTATTTTATGAACTAATTTTGCTTTGCCGTGTGGAACGCTAAACTTTGTGACCCGGGAAACAACAACCCTTTTGCCGTGTAGTGGCGGTTGAGAATATCCACTACCCCATGTCTTCCCGTGGGTGTCGTAAGAGGCGACAGAGGGGACAGAATAGATGGCAGCAGCATCTTCTTAATAACAACAATAACATAATAAAAAACTGCGGCTGCCAATCCGCTCGCCAAGCGTGGCAACTATGGCAAATCCCCCCATGAGCAACAACGCAAATAAACGGCCCCCAGTCCCCGGCGGCCCCGCTATTCCTGGCTACGGTGGCGACCATGGTAACGGCGGGGCAGGGGGTGCTAAGAATCTCCGGTGGAGGTTCGGTTGCCACCTACGACGACTCGACCTGGCAACGTATAACGCACGCACCCTGAGGACTGACGAGAAGATACTGAAGCTGGAAGAAGAGGTAGACAAGTTGCGCTGGCATATTATTGGATTATCTGAGGTCCGAAGAGAGGGGGAGGACACGGTAATCCTCGAGTCCGGCAACTTGGTCTATCACCGAGAGGGCGACCATCTGTCCCGAGGAGGTGTCGGATTTATCGTTCACAAGTCTCTCGTCAAGAACGTTGTAAAGATTGCGAGTGTGTCGACGAGGGTCGCGTACCTGATACTCAGAATCACCAAACGGTATTCGCTGAAGGTCATACAGGTCTACGCACCAACCTCGGCACATCCCCATGAGGAGGTGGAGGAAATGTATGAGGATATTTCTAGAGCCATGCATTCCTCCAAAACCCACTACACGGTGTTGATGGGAGACTTCAACGCAAAATTAGGCACAAGAGAAAGCGGTGAGCTGAAGTTAGGGAAATTTGGAGTAGGGCAACGGAACCGAAGGGGCCAGCAGCTGGCTGACTTTATGGAGAAAGAAGGACTCTTTATGATGAACTCGTTCTTCCAGAAGCGGCCCCACAGGAAGTGGACCTGTTCGAGCCCCGACGGTTCGAAAAAAAATGAGGTTGACTTCATTATGACGACCAGACGCCAACTGTTCAGTGATGTCTCAGTGATCGCAGGGGTGAAAACCGGCAGCGATCACCGAATGGTTAGAGGCACACTGAACCTAAACGTTAAGTTGGAGAGGTCTCGTCTAATGAAGTCAACGCTCCATCCCCCACGTACTCTAATCCAGAATCCCGAAACCTTTCAGCTCGAGTTACGTAACCGCTTTCAGTGCCTAGAAGATTGCAATGCATTGGACGATATGAATGACAAGCTCGTGGAAACTGTCCATGCGGTCGGAGCTAAGTTCTGCAAGATCCGCCGCAGAAGAACACAAAAACTCTCCGATCACACTCTTAATCTCATGGCTGTTTGACGGGAGATGAGGCTGCAATCGTCAACAGATTTGACAGCATACAGGCAACTGAACAGACAGATCTCCAAATTCATGCGGCAAGACTTACGCAACTTTAATACTTCTTCAGAACCAGGGCTCCAAAGTCTTTGCCAGAGATTTGTCTGCCAGAAAGAGCCAACTGTCAAAGCTGAAGACTGAGTATGGCAGCATCGTTTCCGAGACACCTGAGATTTTGAGTGAGATTGAGCATAGAGGTTCTATGGGCAGCTGTACACATCATCGTTGGAGTCACACGCAAGTGTGAGTAACGATCCAAGAGCAAGTCTTACCCGACACTATTCCGATGATATCCTGGACGTCAGTCTGAGCGAGATTAGAATAGCTCTCCAGCACCATAAAAACGGCAGGGCCCCAGGCGAGGATGGAATTACAGCGGAGCATCTGAAAGCTGGTGGAACACCAGTACTTGAAGTTTTTCAGAAGCTCTTCAATTCCGTCCTCCATGGTGGCACTACTCCGGAGGCGTGGAGCAGAAGTGCGGTGGTCTTGTTTTTTAAGAAAGGCGACAACGCTCTCTTGAAGAACTACAGACCGATTTCCCTTCTGAGCCGCGTCTACGTTCTGTTTTCGAGAGTCATTACGAATCGTCTCGCACGCAGACTCGACGACTTCCAGCCTCCCGAACAAGCCGGTTTCCGAAACGGCTTCACTACCATAGACCACATACATAACCTGCGACAGATTGTACAGAAGACCGAAGAGTACAATCTGCCACTTTGCCTGGCGTATGTGGACTATGAGAAAGCCTTTGATTCCGTCGAAATTTGGGCGGTGCTACAGTCCCTTTAGCGGTGCCAGGTTGACTGTCGGTATATCGAAGTGCTGAAGTGTTTGTACAGTAGGGCTACGATGGCTATCCGAGTACAGAACCAGAGCTCGAAACCTATCCAACTGCAGAGAGGTGTATGACAGGGTGACGTTATATCCCCAAAACTCTTCACCGCTGCGTTGGAAGACGTTTTCAAGCTACTGGACTGGAAAGGATACGGTATTTACATCAATGGCGAGTACATCACTCACCTTCGATTTGCCGACGATATAGTCCTTATGGCAGAATCGCTGGAGGACCTTAGCACTATGCTCAATGACCTCAATAGTGTCTCCCAACGGATAGGTCTTAAGATGAACATGGACAAAACAAAGATCATGTTTAATGTCCATGTCACACCTATGCCGGTAGTTGTTGGGAGCACTATGCTCGAAGTTGTTGACGAGTACGTTTACCTGGGACAAATAGTCCGACTAGGTAAGTCCAACTTCGACCGAGAGATCAATCGACGGATTCAACTCGGCTGGGCAGCGTTCGGGAAATTACGACACATTTTCTCGTCAGGTATACCATAATCTCTGAAAACTAAAGTGTACAACCAGTGCGTGTTGCCAGTGATGACTTACGAATCTGAGACGTGGTCCTTCACTGCTGACCGTATGAGGACGCTCAAGGTCGCTCAGCGAGCTATGGAGAGGGCTACGCTCGGAGTTTCTCTGCGTGATAGACTCAGAAATGAGGATGTGCGCAGTAAAACCAGAGTGACCGATATAGCCCAACGGATTAGTAAGCTGAAGTGGCAATGGGCCTGTCATATAGCTCGAAGAACCGATAACCGATGGGGAAGAAAGGTTCTCGAGTGGCAGCCTCGTACCGGTAGGCGTAGTGTAGGGCGAACCGCCACTAGATGGAGTGACGACCTGGTAAGACATGCAGGAAGTCGATGGATGCAGGTGGCTCGGGACCGTGCTTTGTGGCATTGCTTGGGGGAGGCCTACGTTCAGAAGTGGACTTGTGAAGGGCTGTAATGATGATAATGATGATGATGACGTTAGACTTGAGTTCCGATAGGGGTGAGCTCCTTGTGGAGCGGGCAACGAATGCGGTTCTGCTGAACGATTACCTCGGTGACGTCAGGTTACATTAAACACTTTCCTACACCACTCACACACACCATTTACTTACCCCTGAGGGTGCCTTACGGTCGACACTACCTCCGGAGCTCGGTAAGTTTGTGTTTGATTATAGCAGAATCGCTGGAGGACCTTAGCACTATGCTCAATGACCTCAATAGTGTCTCCCAACGGATAGGTCTTAAGATGAACATGGACAAAACAAAGATCATGTTTAATGTCCATGTCACACCTATGCTGGTAGTTGTTGGGAGCACTATGCTCGAAGTTGTTGACGAGTACGTTTACCTGGGACAAATAGTCCGACTAGGTAAGTCCAACTTCGACCGAGAGGTCAATCGACGGATTCAACTCGGCTGGGCAGCGTTCGGGAAATTACGACACATTTTCTCGTCAGGTATACCATAATCTCTGAAAACTAAAGTGTACAACCAGTGCGTGTTGCCAGTGATGACTTACGGATCTGAGACGTGGTCCTTCACTGCTGGCCGTATGAGGACGCTTAAGGTCGCTCAGCGAGCTATGGAGAGGGCTACGCTCGGAGTTTCTCTGCGTGATAGACTCAGAAATGAGGATGTCCGCAGTAAAACCAGAGTGACCGATATAGCCCAACGGATTAGTAAGCTGAAGTGGCAATGGGCCTGTCATATAGCTTGAAGAACCGATAACCGATGGGGAAGAAAGGTTCTCGAGTGGCAGCCTCGTACCGGTAGGCGTAGTGTAGGGCGACCCGCCACTAGATGGAGTGACGACCTGGTAAGACATGCAGGAAGTCGATTGATGCAGGTGGCTCGTGACCGTGCTTTGTGGCATTGCTTGGGGGAGGCCTACGTTCAGAAGTGGACTTATGAAGGGCTGTAATGATGACATGATGATGATGACGTTAGACTTGAGTTCCGATAGGGGTGAGCGCCTTGTGGAGCGGGCAACGAATGCGGTTCTGCTGAACGATTACCTCGGTGACGTCAGGTTACATTAAACACTTTCCTACACCACTCACACACACCATTTACTTACCCCTGAGGGTGCCTTACGGTCGACACTACCTCCGGAGCTCGGTAAGTTTGTGTTTGATTATAGCAGCCGGTATAAATTCATTATCCATAGGCCCTCCCCTCCGTTGCTCGTCGAATTGGGTTACTTTGGGCCCTAGCCCAGTCAGCCTTTGTCGGGGTAACTGATTGCCGTAACAATAGTAGTAAATAATATATATAATATTTTTTTTACTCCATTAACGCTCCTTTTTGGGTTTTAAGATGCGGCATCGGCTGATCGCAAGATGCCGCTCTTTAGTTTAAATTGTGAGGTGGCGACGAACTATCGCTGTCGTATCCAAAATTAGGGCTTTTTGAATTTTGTTCCTCACCCTCACTGAAATGCTCAGCTTAGCTAAATTGTCAGTAAGGGACTTAGGAACAACTCCCGTGGTAGAGAGAATCAGCGGGACGATAAGTACCTGCTGCTGTCGCCTTAACTGTCGGATTTCTTCAGGTAACCGCTGGTACTTAATCAACTTTTCAGTGCTGTACTTCTGCACATTATGCGAGTTTGGAATGCCAAAATTCAACAACCACGTCCGCTTCTCCTCTTTTTCTACTAATATTATGTCCGGTCGATTATGCTTAACGGTCCGGTCAGTTAAAACTGACCTGTCCCAATAAAGTTGGGCAGAATCATTCTCGAGTACCGGGGATGGATTGTATTTCCAGTAGGGTTCTCTCTCCTTAAGGAGACCGTATTTTACTGCCAGCTCTTGGTGCACGATTTTTCCCACGTTGTCATGGCGCTGCGTGTACATGGTTCCAGCAAGAGCCTGGCAGCCGCCAGTTATGTGCTGGACGGTCTCTGGCTTTTGATGACACCGTCGGCACTGGTTATCTTCGATACCTGTCTTGACAATGTACTTAAGATAATTTTTCGTAGGCACAACCTGATCCTGAATCCTGATGAATCCTGAAAGAAGGTTTACTGCGCCGACCCCAGATAATGGGAAATGGTTTAGAGAATGATGACAACCTGATCCTGAATCGCCACCACGAATCCCTCACTTTCAGATAAGATCTCACCATGTCTGAGCCAGTTGTTCGACGCTTCAATGTCGACATGTGGTTGACTCAGTTCATTAGCGAATCGACCGTGAAGAGGTTTTGAGGCCCATTGCTGTAGTTTGTCTTCTTTGTATTCAGTGGCAGTCTCTAACGGTGGGAAATTGTCGGCATGCTTTTTTTAGCCTTTATTACTGCTTGATGCAGGGGAGAGGACGTTTGCGAAAGGAAATAACTTTGAAGACTCTGAATCTGTTTAGCCCACAATCTACGAATATCTATCAGTCCTCTACCGCCATTAGCTCGAGATAGAGTTACCCGCTCAACGGCTGATTTTGGGTGATGTATAAGATATTTAGTAAGCATGACGAGAGTAGACCTCTCAATTTTTTCCAGTTCAGTATCTGACCAGTAAACTACTCCAAACGTGTAAGTTAATACTGGGATGGCAAAGATGTTAATTGCTTTAGTGAGGTTGCGTCCATTTAGGCCTGAACTGAGGATTCTTTTAAGCCTATGATTGTATACTTCAATCATCTTCGACCTAATTTCACCGTGATTGATTCGAAGTGATTGGATGATGCCTAGATATTTATAGGTGTCATTTTTTGTCATCGCGTCGATCTTTCCACCTCTCTGAAGGTCGAAACCTCTAGATGACTCAATTCGTCTACGGTAAACATTTACGGTTCTGCACTTTTCAATTTCAAATGACATATTAATGTCACTGGAGAACTGTTCAGTGCAGTGAAGCAGCGTTTGGAGCTCTCGTTCATTTGCCGCATAGATCTTAATGTCGTCCATATACATTAGTTGAGTCAACTTTCGATGATATCCTTGAGCCCCTTTTATAAGATATCCATGTCCTGTTTCATTAAGGAGTGAAGAGAGGGGGTTGAGCGCGAGGCAGAACCATAAGGGGCTAAGGCTGTCTCCTTGAAAGATTCCTCTTCGTATCGGTATGTACCCTGTTGTGATCTTCTGGTTAACGCCATGGTTCAGATGAAGAGAAGTTGCCCAATTTGTCGTAAAATATTCTAATAGAGTGATAACTTCAGGGTCGATCTTATAAAGTTTGATTACCTCAACCAGGAATGCGGCATGGAGTGGAAAGCTTTCCTGTAATCAATGTAGGCCATGTGGAGTTTCCGCGACTTTTGACTGTGATAACTGAATCTGTCGTGAGTTGTTCTTTGCATCCCAATGATCTCTTAATGCACCCTTTCTGCTCTGTTGCCTGAAGAGAGTGATGGTCTAGATGTTGGTAGATCTTGTTAAAGAGGCAAGAGGTCAATGTTTTGTAAAAAGCGCTGAGGCATGTGATCGGACGGTATTTCCTGTGTATTTGCATCTTTGGGAAGTAGATATGTTATTCCAATGGTTAGATAGGAAGGCACTAGTTGAGGGTCGCGTAGGAAGGAAGTAAAGCATGCCGCCATTGGTTTGTGTAGAACAGTGAGCTTCTTAAGCCAAAAATTGTGGATCTTATCGGGTCCCGTGGGGACCAGTTGGGGGATTTGTACACCGCTTGAGTGTAACCTCTTCTGTAATTTCCACATGTTGCATTTCTGGGACCTCAAGCATACGCTGTTATTCTCTTGTGATCCATGTTGCGGTTTCATTGTGGCTCACCTTCTCTGACCAGATGCTACGCCAGAATTTCTCAACTTCCTCCTTCCGCGGGGGAAGTGCACTCGTATCATTAACGCTCTGTTGGAGTCGCCGATAGAACAGCTTTTAGTTTCTCTTCTCTTCTCTTCCGCGATTTTCGGTACCTTTTAGTCGGTTGGATTTGACTGCTAGTTTTTGTCGAAGAGTATTTAAGATGCCTACAGCTGTTCTGTTTGGTGGGTCATACTTCGTGTGCTTAGATATATCCTTCTGAAGCACATGATATGTGGCTACAACTTTTTTACTTCTATTGCCACGCATATACTGCGTTAGGCGGCCTAATTGGCGACGAAGTGTGTCTACTTCATGGGTAAGATGGCGCTCCCAAGCAGGGGTTTTTCTTTGAGTAGAAACCCGCACTGTAGAATCAACAATTTTCCCGCCAATTGATCGGACTATCGCTACACCTGCCGCATAGGTGGTCGTATGAATTGCGTCAAATGTATTTTCAACTTGCGCTAGATGTTCAGGAATTATGATAGTGTTCATCAAATTTACCGCAACTGCCAATTTTTTTGAATTATTTTGGCGCCAAATGGTAGGTCGTAATAAGGGGTTAGTACCCAAGAACTCAATTAAGGCTTTTTCAAATTCTTCTCTAAGGATTCGTAAGGTTTCATTCTCTACCATTTGTTCCCTTCGTTCTTCGTAAGGTGCGGTGCTTAGTTTAGTAAGTGAATCCGGAATAATTTCTGATGAAGCATCTACGGTAGGCTCTTGGGCACTAATATCTTCAGATACATCGCGACCAGGATAGAGCTCTTTAGCAACTTCTACTTTGAGTTGCTCCAGCCTTTCCGTCGCAATCTTGCAGGTACATAGAATCTGACGTTTCTGGTTCATGACTCTTTGTTTTGTCACTCTTTCACGGAGTTCCGGATATTTCAGAACAAATAGTCGATACATCTCAGCCCTATGTCCTATCAGATGTTCTTCCAATCTGGTTGCTTTATAGTAACACCGCATGACATCTTCATTCATTTGTACTTCTTCTTTTAATTCTGCGTATTTATGATTTTTTTCAGTAATGGTTTTTTTTGTATATTATGGGTATTTGGGATCGCTATATCAATTAGGTATACTGTTTTATTTAATTTATCAATTAAAGTTATATTTTCGCCTTTTAATATATCTGTAATAATTTTTGCTAAAATATCGTGGAGGGCCGAGAACTTTTTATACCAAAAGTTGTGAACATTATCGGGTCCAGTAGCTTTCCAGTTTTTCATTTTCTGTGAATTCCATCAATTCAATAGCTTCTGCTTTATTTTCTTCTTCTTTGATCCAACTTGCTTGCTCATTATGTTCATTATTTTTCTTCCATATTCAGTCCAATAGTTTTTAAGTTCTTCTTCAGTTGGTACTTCCTTGGGTTCACTGGATACATTACTTACTTACATTATATTTGAGCGACCGATAAAATCCTTTTTCATTAGTCTGAAAAAGCCTATTGTCTTCTTTTCCTTGTAGGGCTTTCTTGTATCTGGCTAGTCTTTGGGTTTTAAGTGTAAGTTTTTTTTTAATTCTTGTTTTAATTCAGCTGGTCTAACATTATTTTTATCATAAGTTGAATGAAATTTATATTTATCAAACATTAAATCAATTTTCTTAACTAATCTAGGATGTCTATTATTGTTAGTAAATTGTGTTAATCTAGCCATATAAGCGCGCAGGATAGATTTATCTATTTCTAATCTTATTTGCCAAGCCGGCTTATTGTTAAATGAATTTCACTTTTTAAGGGGCCGTTTGAAATTTTATATCCTAATAGTTTTGAGATAACTAAAGCTGAGCAATATATGAGGGTATGAATATGTAGTAACTCAGAATCAATACTATAGAATTTGGGTAATATATGACCATTGAAAATGTTAAGTAAACTATATAGCTGCTTATTTTATTTCAATCGCGGCAGTTTGGGTCTTATGTTGGGGTCCGTACCAGTATACAATGCTAGATTAGTCTTCAGTTCGCTGGTTAATTTCCGTACTAAATCATCATCTGGGAGATTTATTTCAGCTGGGTGTGAAATACTTAAAATACTAGTTTGAGCCGTGCAGCTCATTGCTATAGTTTGTGTTTCAGAATCGGATGTTAAGGTAATTGATTGAGTTCCTAATAAGGAAGAGGGCGTAGATGACTGACGAAGGCTAAAAAGGTCGAGATTTGAATTTCCCGCCGTCATATTATTGGTGTCTCTTGTATCTGAACGTGAGCCCGAAATATTATTCTCAGCTTTCTCGTTTTCAATTATTTTAGCTGCTTCTTGCTTTATAATTTTAATTTGTTCATCAGATAATAATAATAATAATAATCATTTCCGGTTGTTCGGCGCTTTCTAACACTGAGTACTTGCACAGGCACAACCTAGTAGCCAGAATTCTACACCAGGATCTCGCTCTGAAATACGGTCTCGTGGACCGAAAATTGCCGTATTACAAGTACTTGCCGGAAGCCGTGCTCGAAAATGACCGCGCCAGGCTCTACTGGGACCGGGCCATCATCACAGACAGGACTATTCTGGAGAATAAGCCTTATATTGTGCTGATGGACCGGGCACAGTCAAGGATATTTTTGATCGACATTACCATTCCGTATGACGAGAACCTCGTGAAAGCCGAAACGGATAAACGAACAAAATATCTGGACCTGGCTCACGAGGTGACCGACATGTGGGGTGGTCTGCCGGCCGAAATTATTCCTGTAGTCGTCTCTGCGAATGGGCTAATCCCAGTTAGCCTCTCTGGTCATCTGAGGCGACTGGGACTCCGTGACGGACCGCTTCGGGCTCAAATGCAGAAGGCGGTGCTCCTTGATACTGCCCGCATCGTCCGCCGGTTTCTTTCCCTTTCTCCCTAACCCTTGGCCGTTTGGTCTCCCCTGCCGAGGGCTTCCATCTGGTTGGGCTTTTATTTATTTATGTATTTTTGTATTTATTTTATTTTATTGATATTTATGTATATTTATCC
Organism: Parnassius smintheus behrii; assembly: GCA_036936625.1. Taxonomy (NCBI): domain Eukaryota; kingdom Metazoa; phylum Arthropoda; class Insecta; order Lepidoptera; family Papilionidae; genus Parnassius; species Parnassius smintheus. The sequence continues at coordinate 29,781,821 of JAUPFT010000001.1, read as the reverse complement.
TTTCATTTTCGTTTATAATTATATATTTATTGATCCCAACCAGATGAGAAAACTTATAATAATAACGATAATAATAATAATATTCCACAACTATCACACGACGTCATCTAGTCCCAAGCTAAGCAGAGCTTGTGTTATGGGTACTAGACAACTGATGAAACATACTTATATATTTCTAAATACATAAATATTATAGATAAATTACACCCAGACACAGAACAAATGATCGTGCTCATCACACAAACATTTGTCCTGGGTGGGAATCGAACCCACGACCTCCGGCATAGCAGTCAGGGGCACTAACCACTAGACCAACAGGCCAGTCAAGTTAGATAACAATTTATTTCTTATTATTACTCGTCTCTGGTCTACAATACATTGAGATGTGACATTTATATGAGGATATTTTAATTGAAATTGATCAAATAATTTCTTAACGTACATAGTGCGATCGGTTTCTAATTTAAGTTTTAGTAAGTGCGCATAATGAAAGTATTTATTTCCTCATCCCATTTCATACACACTCTAGGTTTGCAAGCTTTGGTGGTCACAGGCTGAGTGGCCCATGCCGCCCGTGTTATTGTTATTATTTATATATTATTTGTAAATGACTAATTCGAGTCGGTCAACAATTTTGATTGAACAATTTTTAATTTTTTGTTAACGAAATGAAATCTTTCCTTCCTACTTTTTAAATCACAGCAAACAAACCTTTGACTTGGGACCAGATAAGCTCGATCGGATTATACTGGCGGTGGTACGGGGGTAGTCTTAGGACGGTATGACCCTTTTCGTGGGCTATATCATCTAAGACATACGTTGGAGTACTAGGTTTGTGCAGACCAACGAGTCTTAATAATTCATTTTTAAGCATAGTTTCATTGGCCTCTATTCCTTTTTCTTGAAGCCATGCAATGATTTCTAATTTTCTGTTTGCCGAAGTTGGTGGTTTGTGCTTTTGGACCGAGTGATATGGGGCGTTATCCATAATAATGCAATGTGGCTCCTTTAAATTATTTAATAATTTTAAAAACCACTCCTTAAATTTTTCTAAATTCATTACCTCGTGGTATTCAGTAGTTTTAGTTGATTTGAATGCCAATAGGCAATTAGGCACAAAACCAGATGACGTCCCAGCATGAGTGATGATTAATCTTTGACCTTTGCCTTCGGGTACTTTGGTGGTTGATTGTGCAGTATCATCGGTCCAAGCTTTGGATAAGGTATGATTGGCGTTTAGCCATGTCTCGTCTAGAAACACTACTTTGTCCCAATTTGTGATTTTTTTGACTTTTCGGAGAAAATTCACTCGAGCAAGAGCAATGTCGGTTCTTTCCTTGATAATTTTTCTTTCGTCACTTTTTTTTATAGGAAAAACCAATATTTTTCAATATCTTCGTTAAAGATGGCAAGCTTCCTTTGAACAAGTTTGCGACTTTGAGGGACGCGGCAAGTTTTTTCAATGTATGCAATTCGCCTCGTGTATAGTAACCATATACATGGTTGCGAATCGCAGCGGCGTCAAAGTTGTCAAAGTTTGTGACAGGAGCAGCCTTTTTCCTTTTTTTATTTGGTGTTGTAAGTTTTTTGTCCTCGTCTTCAGTCAATGCTGCGGTTGAAGATTCGCCATACTTTTCTCTGCTGATGCGAATTACTGTCGCATGTCCAATGCCAAGAGCATCTGTAACTCTATCACATACGTTCTGGCGGGCTGATATTACCCATGGAGACATGGGTAATATCGGCCCGCCATTTTGGTTCTCTCGCTCAAAATATTCACGTAAGCGAATCACAAAGGAAGAGGCTGGAAGTCGTCGAGTCTGCGTGCGAGACGATTCGTAATGACTCTCGAAAACAGCACGTAGACGCGGCTCAGAAGGGAAATCGGTCTGTAGTTCTTCAAGAGAGTGTTGTCGCCTTTCTTAAAGAACAAGACCACCGCACTTCTGCTCCACGCCTCTGGAGTAGTGCCACCATGGAGGACGGAATTGAAGAGCTTCTGAAGGACTTCAAGTACCGGTGTTCCACCCGCTTTCAGAAGCTCCGCTGTAATTCCATCCTCGCCTGGGGCCCTGCCGTTTTTAAGGTGCTGGAGAGCCATTCTAATCTCGCTTAGACTGAAGTCCGGAATATCATCGGAATAGTGTCGGATAAGGCTTGCTCTTGGATCGTTACTCACACTTGCGTGTGGCTCCAACGATGATGTGTACAGCTGCCCATAGAACCTCTCAATCTCACTCAAAATCTCAGGTGTCCCGGAAACGATGCTGCCACACTCAGTCTTCAGCTTTGACAGTTGGCTCTTACTGGCAGACAGATCTCTGGCAAAGACTTTGGAGCCCTGGTTCCGCTCGATCGCTTCTTTAATACGAGAAGTATTAAAGTTGCGTATGTCTCGCCGCATGCATTTGGAGATCTGTCTGTTCAGTTGCCTGTATGCTGTCAAATCTGTTGACGATTGCAGCCTCATCTCTCGTCTAACAGCCATGAGATTAAGAGTGTGATCGGAGAGTTTTTGTGTTCTTCTGCGGCGGATCTTGCAGCACTTAGCTCCGACCGCATGGACAGTTTCCACGAGCTTATCATTCATATCGTCTACTGCATTGCAATCTTCTAGGCACTGAAAGCGGTTACGTAACTCGAGCTGAAAGTTTTCGGGATTCTGGATTAGAGCACGAGGGGGACGGAGCGTTGACTTCATTAGACGAAACCTCTCAAACTTCCCGTTTAGGTTCAGTGTGCATCTAACCATTCGGTGATCGCTGCCAGTTTTCACCCTTGCGATCACTGAGACATCACTGAACAGTTGATGTCTGGTCGTCATAATGAAGTCAATCTCATTTTTTGTCGAACCGTCGGGGCTCGACCAGGTCCACTTCCTGTGGGGCCGCTTCTGGAAGAAAGAGTTCATCATAAAGAGTCCCTCTTTCTCCATAAAGTCGGCCAGCTGCTGGCCCCTTCGGTTTCGTTGCCCTACTCCAAATTTCCCTAACTTCAGCTCACCGTTTTCTCTTGTGCCTAGTTTTGCGTTGAAGTCTCCCATCAACACCGTGTAGTGGGTTTTGGAGGAATGCATGGCTTTGGAAATATCTTCATACATTTCCTCCACCTCCTCATCAGGTTGGTGCGTAAACCTGTATGACCTTCAGCGAATACCGTTTGGTGATTCTGAGTATCAGGTACGCGACCCTCGTCGACATACTCCCAATATTTTCAACGTTGTTGACGAGAGACTTGTGGACGATAAATCTGACACCTCCTTGGGACAGATGGTCGCCCTCCCGGTGATAGAACAAGTTGCCGGATTCGAGAATCACCGTGTCCTCCCCCTCTCTTCGGACCTCGGATAATCCTATAATACTCCAGCGCAATTTGTCTATCTCTTCTTCCAGCTCCAGGATCTTCTCGTCAGTCCTCAGTGTGCGTGCGTTAAATGTTGCCAGGTCGAGTCGTCGTAGGTGGCAACCGAACCTCCACCGGAGATTCTTAGCACCCCCTGCCCCGCCGTTACCATGGTCGCCACCGTAGCCAGGAATAGCGGGGCCGCCGGGGACTGGGGGCCGTCTATTTAGTAATTGTTCATGGGGGGTATATTGCCATAGTTGCCACGCTTGGCGAGCGGGTTGGCAACCGCAGTTTTTTTTGTCGTACAGTTGCTGTTATCAGGAAGATGCTGCTGCCCATCTCCTGCCTGTTTCCCTCTGTCGCCTTTTACGACACCCACGCAAGATATGGGGTAGTGGATATTCTTAACCGCCAATACAAGAAACTGAAATAATGTAATAATACTAATCAAAAATATCACAATTTTACGTAAAGGTCGACTTGTATTATTATTGGGTCCTTTTACATTTCAATATTAACTCTACGATATCGAGAATTTCTATATTGTACATGAGTACCACGTTTTTTAATAAAATTCGAATTAGCTCCCTTTCTAGTCAATCGGTGCTCGATCGATGCATTTATGTTGCATCCTGGATACAACTATAATGAGGGGCTACCACGATAAAAATTCTATGCTCCAGAAGCAATCGATTTGAAAATAGAATTTCAACATATTTTATGAACCAGATTTTCAAATTTAATTAAGCAGATATGGTTTATTTTGTACTCTTTTCGTTTTACTCTTATTGAATATAAAATATATTAGATACCAATATTCAACATTTAACTTACACTAAGTTCTTCAGACAAAAATAAAACAGAAATAAAAATAAAACCATCAAAAAACGTAACGTATAGATAAACTAGACGCGTGACATGAGAAAAAAGGAACATGAAAAGTCAAACGTGATATGATTTTTTTAAAATAGTATAATTTTATTTTCCATATACAATATTTTTGAGGGTCTGAATCCAACCCTGGTCTAATCTTGGTAACGTAACTAAACTAACTGTAAAATAAAACTTTAAAATGCGTTTATATAATAATTTAATTGAAACAAAATTAAAGTTATTAACCGATGATACGTTATCCCATGTTCCTTTTTAATCTTTGTATCGTAATTTTTGCATCCTTTTACCACGCAACTAGATATATTTATGACAGGCAAATCTGTCCTGCGTGCGCACCACTGTCGACCGATTCGCGTTGGCCCTAAACTGTTATTTTAGGGCCAACGCACTGGTCCGTTTTAGTTGTTCGGTCGGCCCGGTCCTTACGCTAGTAACATATAAGTCAATGTTTAAAAGATTTCATTTTATATACATACGTGATTTTGTATTTTCTTATTATGTAAATTTTTTGTGTATTTTTTGTTATTTTTGATATTTTTTTATTATTTTGATTTATTTTTTATTTTGTTGTAGAAACAATAACTTTTCTACTTTACGACTCCCCAAACGGGTCCTCCTCTCCGTTAATATGTTCCCTGCAACCGTTCACAAAGCACGCTAGAGGCCATTACGTTTAATTTTATTTTGGCTAGTTTAGCTAAATTTAGATAAATTGTTTTATTTATTCGCCACCATGTCAAATGATCCATATCTGGAGACAAAACTGCGTCATCTAGATATTTTTAGGTTTCAATGATTCCGGTAGCGGTTCCAGCTAGTCGTACATTTTGCATTTGCCTGTTTTAGTGCTTCCATAAAAGACCACTAGATGTTTTCTCTGGTTATCTGGCTCATCAGAAGTTGATGCTGAAGACTGACATCTTTCATTTTCATTTATCATCGTGGTTACCAAGCCTATGATATGCTTTTTCGTATTGTCCGCAACTATTTCCCTCTCAAAGTAAATATAATTTATACCTCGGGTCTAAAAACTTGGCGACAGTGTAAGTTCGACTCTGTTCAAAATTAGAAAATCGCATGCTTATTTCTGAAGGAGATCTTGTCGGCACATTTCAACTTCATCAGGGAAAACGTCAATGTTATTTTCCAGACGATATGTCAGACTTGCGATCTCGTTGAGAGCGCTGGTGAGACCAAGTATTAACGGAATGACTGAGATTCCACTTACATATCTTTAGCCACTCATTTCTCTCATCATTTCTTCACACGTAACACTATTATCAACGACTGGCATATATTCCATTCATAACTGGTCAACATAATTAAATTACCGGTGTCTAGATTACTGAGCGCACATTTAATTTGGTTTTTTAGTTCCACAAACCTGTGTAACATGTAGAATGTGGAGTTCCACTTTGTAACAACATCTTGGATTGGCCTCCTTATATATAAACTAAATACGACTTTATTAGCCTGTTCTTGGTATTTTATTTATTTATTCCATGCTAAATTACTTCGTTTGAAGTAGGAAACTATAGAGTTCACTTTACAAATTAAATCGCTTATATTAGAACTTCCTAATACTTTTTGGACAGGTTAAGCGTATGCGCATAACAGCCAAAATATTTCCACTCTAATTGAGCACTTTTGAAATTGATACCATTATCTGATACTGCAAGGAGGACTTTGTCAAGAATATTCCACTTTTGAGCGACATTTCTTAACTTTTCGGCTAAATTTAGCCTTGTGTGACGATTCTCTAACATTTTACAACATTCAAGGAGCACTGATTGTATGTCATTGTATCCGTACTAGACGGATATAATGTGTAAGTGAGAAGAAAATTCCTTTTGGCACTACTACAAAATAGAAAAGGATAGCAAATCTCATGACTTGTAACTGATTTGGAAAGAAAGGTCGGCACAAGTCAGCACGCACGAAATGAGCTCCTAGCATGAACTTATTATACTACTTGCTCCTAGATATTTTATGTTTTTTTTTAAATTATTATAGTGTTAATTTTTGTAATTCATAGTTTTCCAAAATGGTTACGTGTTCCGTGAGTGACTGTGGTGATAAAAATAGAAACAATACTGATAGCACATTTCATAGGCAAATTCTCAAGATATCGTTAATAATAAGACATATTTATTTCTGGTTAAAATTTATGTTATATACTGTTCAAAATATATAATTTTTTCAATTATTTTATTAATTTTGATAATTTGCATTTAAAAAAGCCACATCGTTGATAATTTGCATGAAATTGTTAAATAAATTTTTATGCAAAATATTTTACATGTACGCTAGGAATTTACTCAGCTATATCAAAATTAATGTCGATATTTATCTTGAATATTTATAATGAATCGATAGACTTGCCGACACAACAAGCACTCTTATCTATGACAACAAGAAGAGAAATAACATTCATACTTAAGTCGAACGTTAAAATAAACTTCTATAATGCATTACATTTCTAATTTTTAAATGTTTGTATGTATTAAAAGTAATACTTAAATTGTGAAAAATAAAGCAGCCATTATGTACTATGTGTCACCGTTTTTTATTTCACCAGCAAAACATTTTATAAATTATAAATAAGTATTTACTTAATCAAGTATCTACCTATTTATTATATATGTTTGATTAACATTATATTAAAAAACCGGCCAAGAGCGTGTCGGGCCACGCTCAGTGTAGGGTTCCGTAGTTTCCCGTCCGTCACAATAAGTGTTCCCACTTATGAGTTTAAAGGTGGGTATCCATTATGTTCGCGCTCCAGCAGCGCTCCGCGCTCTTGTAACTGCTCCCGGTAGTGGGTACGTGCGCGAACATGGAGCGTGCAACATTGCACACTCCGCGGCAGACGATGCCAAGGAGAGACCAACCGAACAATTCGATAATACCCGACCCAATGTAATAAGTACCTACAGCGCCATCTCTCGGGGAATTGGGTTACAAATTAATACATAGACGTGCCAGAAGTTTTCGGTAGTAATTTTGGATTGCGAGAAGCGATTTTAATAATTCTTTTTTTATTTGAAAAAAGATACATTCAGGATAATAAAATATGTAAACGAAGTTAAAAAAATGCTTGCATATAGGATTATACTACAAACTTAGTCCAGAAATTATTTTGTACAACTTTTTGTCTTTTTGTACAAAAACAGTTTCCATCCAAGTTCAAAATAATTTTCCTAGAAAGTCCTTATAAAGTTCTACTTTTCATATTTTTTCATATTTTCTAAACCTATGGTTTAAAAGTTAGAGGGGGGGGGGGGACACATTGTTTTTTACTTTTGGAGCGATTATTTCCGAAATTATTGACATTATCAAAAAATGATTGTAGTAAACCCCTATTCATTTTTAAATACCTTTCCAACAATATATCACACGTTAGGGTTGAAATTAAAAAAAAAATCACTTCCCACTTTACATATAGGGGGGCTACCCTAATAAAACATTTTTTTCCAATTTTTATTTTACCACTTTGTCGGCGTAATTGATACACATATTGGTACCAAATTTCAGCTTTCTAGTGCGAACGGTCACAGAGATTAAGCGAGGACGGACAGACGGACAGACAGACATGGCGAAACTATAAGGGTTCCTAGTTGACTACGGAACCCTAAAAAGACATTCCGAGGAAACTGTCCATGGCAAAAAAAAATTTTTAAAGCTCGAAAATATAATTTTAGAATCTGATTCTTGGGGAAAATTGTTTTAGTTTATTCGCTAGACTCACTCGGTAGATTTTCTTCAGAGATTATTGGAATTTCGTACATTTAGAATTAAAATCCAACAGAACTCAGGCATGCAGATGAAAATAAGCAGGATGCTGCTTATTTTCAGGAACATATTATATGAATACTTTTAATTATTTTAGAATATCATGTTAAAAATTAATTTTGAAGCCATTCAGTTTCGTGCAATAAACTAGTTTTTTAATCTTTTTACCGCTTTCTGAACAATAATTTTTCGATAGTCCTTGTAAGTATAAATTGTAAGTACCAGCTAACGAAAACAATCACAAATCAAAATTTGTCAAGCGTTTTCGGACTGTCAGGTCATCTCACTGACCTATAAATATAATTCAAGCTAAAAATCTTACTTAAAAAACATCATATATGAGTTTTAGGGAGTTTTTCCCAGATATTGAGTTGTGTCTCGTTATAAAAGTAAAGTCAGGAATTCGCATTTAGAAAAAGCTAAAAATAGAGGCTTTTAGATTCTAACTTATTTTTTTTTTAACGTTACCCCTACACTAGGATTTTCTCCTGTATCGTGTGGGCAGTTTACAAACATAAATTGCACAAGGACAAACATCCAGACCCGGAACAATTATTTGTAGGCCATACAAATACTTGTTCCGTGCGGGATTCGAACCCACGACCCCCAGCGCAGCCACTCATTGCTAAGCCACTACGCCACGGAGTCGTCAAACTAGGTGCGTAGTTTAAAAATTAGGTGCTTTAGAGCACCTAATTTTACTTGAACTGTTAAAATTTGCGTTGCTGGCAAAACATATCGCTAGCAACGTAAAATAATATAATTAAGCTGCTCAGCGATTATCGAGACCCAACGCAAATTAAGATATTATTTCTGGAATTATGGGGTCCACGACCACCATTACCTCACCATAACGTATAAACGACGTTTAATTTTTCTAGCAGTGCCTAAAAATTAAATGCTAATTAAATGCTAAAAGATTATTGTGGTTGGATGAAGATGACGGTAATATACTGAGAATTATCGGGTCCTGGACCGCCATTACCTTCTACATTTCTTCATATGATTAAATATATCTCATCATTTATCATCATCATCATTACAGCCCTTCACAAGTCCACTGCTGAACATAGGCCTCCCCCAAGTAGTGCCACAAAGCACGGTCCTGAGCCACATGCATCCATCGACTTCCTGCATGTCTTGCCAGGTCGTCACTCTATCTAGTGGGGGGTCGCCCTACACTACGCCTACCGGTACGAGGCTGCCACTCGAGAAGCTTTCTTCCCCATCAGTTATCGGTCCTTCGAGCTATATGGCCGGCCCATTGCCACTTCAGCATACTAATCCATTGGGCTTTGTCGGTCACTCTGGTTTTACGCCGGATATCCACATTTCTGTGTCTATCACGCAGAGAAACTCCGAGCATATCCCTCTCCATAGCTCGCTGAGCGACCTTGAGCGTCCTCATACGGCCAGCAGTGAAGGACCACGTCTCTGATCCGTAAGTCATCACTGGCAACACGCACTGGTTGTACACTTTTGAAAAAGAATTCGGCTCGCAAGGACCAATTGAAAAAGAACCTAACGGAACTTGACTTTCGATTAAGAAACAGAAGGGAGGAATCGAGGCTTCTCTCGATCCGGCCTCCTATAACGCCTACGTTGGGTTCGGGAACAACGTATGTGATATCCGCAACGGAGTAACTAGGGCGATAACCTCTTTATTTTTCAGCAAGTAGGTTCAGACGGGGATTACGGGTCTTCCGAAGTCGTCCCGGTCCCGACGCCTTAATTCTTCGATGTGGACTGTATAACTTTAGGGATGAATTACTTGGGAATAAAACAGCAATTATCTTCAAACCGTTCCGTGAGAGAGTAATCACTTTTCCCTATCACTTCCCTGCCTATTTAAACTATCATTATTTCACTTATACACAGGAATTTTCACATAAAAATAACACAGAATTCACCTTTTTAGCACGTACAATCAACCTGAAATGTTTTACAAGTCATTTTTACATAAATTGCTGAAATTACAAACATTTCAAATCTTTACATATTCGGCCTCCTAAGGGCGTGGTCAGCGTGCTTCCGTGAACTCACACTATTTGAACAACTAACTTTGCACGGCTCTCGGCTATCAGAAAAAATGAAAGTCTGAAATACACCAATTTTTAACAATATTAGGTAAATAAGTGCTTCTACATAATTTTCGAACTGTAGGAAACTATCTCTGATAGGATTCTTATCAGTTATCATCTTTCTTATCAGAACAATACAAGTGAATGTTTTCATTAATCAATCATAACAAATAGGCATTTGTTTTCGTACAAAACATATCATACTTATTCAAGACAATACTTATGCAATTAATTTCCGTTAATTCTGTTTACGCACAGAGTGATCATCTCGACCGGGGAACAAATCCGATCTCTAACTTCACTTTAATATTCCTTTGAATTTACACCGTTGGAAAGACGATTTCAACCGGGGAACAAATCCGGTAACATAATTTATATCATAAAATTCCCTATATGAATTTATTGAAAGATATTACTTAAAAAACAGTAAACTAGTCCGGCCTGGGAGTTGCACCCAAGATCTTCATATCATTAATTCGACATTTCTTTAAGATTTAACTAAGCATTTTCTTATCAGAACATTTCTATTGGACAATGAGTCTTTGAAAAGTTATTCGTCATCGGTTGACTTAATAAACTGAAATATTCTTATGGGCGCGTCGCCAACAATCTCCCCCCCGTGCGTTAGCACCATCATTTGGGAGGCGTCGCGGGTACCAGGACTATTATTCTGGATGTAGGTCTCCTCAAGATACCTGTGCTAGTAATGACGTCAACCACTCTGGTGTGACCGTCTGGTCCCGGTAACGTTCTACTAATTTTGCCTTTCGGCCACGTATTTCGCGGCAACGAATGATCTATTATCAAAACAATATCACCTTCTTTAGGTTCCATGAACTTTCCGTTATTACCTGTTCGCGGTATTAAGGTAGGCATGTATTCCTTCAGCCACCTTGTCCAAAAATGGTCGGCTAACCTCTGTGCAGCTTTCCAATTGAGTTGACCCGTCAGATGCTGCTCTAGAAATAATCCAGGTGGTCGATCACCACATGAGCGTCCCAGAAGAAAATGATTGGGTGTCAAACCCTCTTCAGGACTATCCATACTGAATGTTACCAGAGGCCTGGAATTTACTGTGTGCTCTGCTTCTAAAAGTAGCGTATGTAGAATTTCCTCTCGTGGGCTCCTTTCTCTGAGCGTAGCGGTCAACGCAATTTTAATCGATCTTACTAACCTCTCCCAGGCGCCACCCATGTGCGGTGCTCCCGGAGGTATAAATTTCCATTTAATGTATTTCTTAAATGACTCATTTTTCATGCCCTCATGGCATTCTTCGCATGCTTTCAATAATTCTTTATTCGCAGCTTTGAAATTTGTCCCGTTATCGCTGTATATAACGGCTGGTTTTCCTCTTCTGGCGATAAATCGCCTCAACGCCATTATCATTGACGCTGGTGTCAACGAGGCTGCTAATTCCAGATGTACTGCTCTGGTAGTCAGACACGTGAATAAAACACCCCAACGTTTTTCGTGTCGCCTTCCTATAGTCACACTCATAGGACCGAAATAATCCACAGCTGAGCATGTAAAAGGTGGTTCATGATGAGCTATTCTCTCCAGAGGAATATTTCCTTGTGGCACGTTCTGCGGTTTTGATCTGTATGTCCTGCACCACTGACAATGATGTGACACACTTCGTACTACATTACGTAAGTTCAAGACATAAAATTTCTGGTTCACCTCATTCATCACCGTCTGGTGATTGGCATGTCCAAAATGATGATGAACTTCTCTAATCATCATTTTAACGATTTCGTGTTTACCGTCCAATATGACAGGTTTTCTACTTTCCTCGGTCAAATTAGACTTGAAAGGTAAACGTCCATTTAAACGGAGTAAGTTATCTTCTCCTATTTCCATAGATAATTTACTTAAGCGTGAACTTCTTTCAACACTTTTGCCTGCTTTCAAGCATTTTATTTCCGAATAAAAACACTCGTCTTGAACGAACTTCCAAATTAATAATTCCGCTTTTTTCAAGAGCGCTATGTCCAACGCGCCATCGGGTCCTTTAACCGACTTTGCTAAAACTTTGTTGGAACACATAACCGACTTTTCGGCTGCGTCGTCGGGTCCTTTAACCGACTTTCTTAAACTCTTGAATTTTTCTACCGCTTGTAAGGTGCGTGTAGTTGCCCCAAGGAATTTCTTAAAGCTGCTGAATCGTCCGTAGTCGGGTAGACTTAACGGTTCTTGCTTTCTTAACGCATTTACGCCCTTTGGCGATTTTAACAGGCGACTTTCAACCTGCGCTCTATTCGACGGCATGCACTCATTGTCTGTGCGCCATAACAAAGCAGTGTCGTACCTATTATTAGGTATACGACGTACCGTTTTGTTCAAAATATTTAAAGCTCGTTCTTCTGGGTCGTTCGCGGGCTTTCTAGCCAACACCCCCAGAGATTCCAAACTAAAATAATCCTTGATCAATTTATCCATATCTTCCTCCTTCTTGGTGGAAATGTGGATAACGATCTTGATTGGTTTAATACCACCCGATATGTGACCATGTAAAACCCATCCAAGTTTGGTGAGCGATGCTACAGGTAGGTTCTTACCTCCTGAAATTAATTCACGAGTAACTATGAGATGCCAATTGTCCTGACCAATTAATATGGTAGGTTTGGACCTCTCATACATCAACTCATCCTTAATCGGTGTCAAATGAGAACACCGTTGCAATAATTCTCGGCTTACCGACTGAGGAGAAAGGTTAAGTGACTTAATTGTTTGTACACTTATCTCTTCCAAGTCGCTCGAGTAAATGCCTTTTATCTTAACGTTTAAGCGATACGAACTGTCGTCGTTAATTCGCTTACCTCCCACGGCTTCGATACGTAATCCCTCTTTACGTCCGCGAGGCGCTAATTTCTGAGCCATCCACTCCTCTATGAGTGTCATGGTCGATCCCTCATCCAGAAGAGCTGTTGTCTTGACCTTTCCTCTAGGTCCATACAACTCGACCGGTATAATCTTTAAGTATGCACATGCCAGTGCATTCACTGTACTAACAGTTGTAATCTGAGCATCTGTACCCCCCTCGTCCCCTTGTGGCGAGGTATTTTCATTGGGGTATCGGTGCAGCATTCGATGATGTGACATTCTACATCCTTCTACACCACATTTTTTCGCTTTGCACTCTAACCTCCTATGGTTAGGTGACAAACATTGGAAACATACTTTCGCTTTTTTGACCGCTTCCCATTTCTCGCGAATATTCATGTCCTTAAACTTGTAACAACTCACTATAGAGTGCCCCTTGTTGCATATAATACACTTATGTGTTACCCGACTTACAGGCTTGTCCTGGGTTGTCATAACCACTTGTCGGTTGTGCCCTTTATTATTTCGGCGTTCTAGACGCTCGCTCGAATTACTTCGGCGCATATAGCGCTCGCTCACGGCACAGCTGCGTACACCTCCCTTTGCAGTGTTTACAGTTTGCTTCCTGAATTCAGGACGCTTCCTTTTTTCAGGCGCATTTTCATTGCTTAAGGACGTTCCAAATTGTTCACTCAATAAATTTAAAAACTTGGCCATCTTCTGTAACTCTGGCTCCAAAGGATACTGAGCTCGATATTCAAACCATTTAAATTTAATCATAGTTCCGAGTTTCTCCACTATGCGGCTCACTAACTCCGGTGAGTACAAATACTGTGGTTGATTCAACGCTTGTATCGTGGCAACCACGTTCGTAATACGACTTGCAAAAGATCCTATATTCCGGCAATCTTCTGCCAATCTTGGCATACGCTTTACATTCTCGATTTCGGCTAGAATGAGCATCTCAACCCTACTGAATCTTCTTTCGAGAGCGTTCATTATTTCTTCCGGTTCACACAAAGTAAATAACAGCGACTTTACCGCTTCTTTAGCGGTGCCTTTTAATGCCCTCCTAAGGCGTGCAACATTTTGCACCCCTGAAAATTGGCTTCTCGTGTCTTCAAACACCGTTTTGAAAATTATCCATTCACCCGGGTCTCCATCGAACACCGGTAATTCCTGGAGGAAATGAAGCTGAGAAGACTTATCTTTACCCGCTATTTTTATTGCACTCACAATCGCTTCGGTCAATTCTGACACCTCACTCGCGTGTGTTTTCTGTGCATTTCCTTGGTTGCGCTTGATCTCCGCCCCTTTGCGGCGTGATCCTTTACACGCTTCCTTATCAGTAATATCGGGTTGTGCTACACTAACCGGCGCGCATTATGGTCTGCTGAACCCAACTCCTTACGAAAGGTTCCACCTGAGTATTCCGCTCTTCATCATCCTCACTCGAGTCGATCTCCTCTTCTCGGTTGAGTCGTGCCAACTCCAATTGAGACTTGGCCAAGGCAGCAGCTGCCTGTGCTCGTTCGAGCTCTGAGCGTTCGAATTTAATCCGCGCCTCTAATTCGGCTTTCAGCCTCGCCGATCGCGATGACCTACTACCTCTCTGTGACCCTTTATCACTAGTGTGCCCGATTACTGTCCTTGACGATGCCGCTTCTTCGGTCCTTTGACCTACTTTTTCGACCACCGTTTCACTCCTGGATATAACGGATTGTTGTGCGGTACTGGCCTGCGTACCACTGGTGTCCGTCCTGTTGCTTGTCGTTGCCATGGACGTCCCTGAGTCCCACGTGCATGTGGACGTGTCGGTGGTGGCTCCACTTGAAGGAGTTGCTCCATTTGACGCAGTAGCTGTGGTCGCTCCAGATGGTTCCGCTTCTTTAGCTTTTCTTGAGAGCCCTGTCCTTGTCCTGCTCCCTTCGCTTCTCCCTGTCTGGTCTTGTGCCTTCTTCATCTTGCAGGAAGGCGATTGTTGGCCTACGGTCCCTAACTGTCCCTACGGTCCCTACAACCCCTTACCTACAACCCTTCTACACCCCAACCTAACACCACTACCCCTCCCCCCCCCTTATCTCCCAACCCTACAACCCTACTACCACCCTAACAGCCCTATCAGCCCTATCAATCCTGGACGGGGCCTACCGAGGTGAGCCGTCCAGGGATGGAGTCGTGCAGGAATGGAATGGAGGAAAGGTTTAGGAACTGTCCCGCCAAGGAATATGACGAAACAGTCGAGCGGTAGTGCAAGCGCAGTCTCGCTCGAGAGAACTGCTCCACCCGAAGGTGTTGTGCCAGAGCCCAACCGTTTGGCACCGTGAGGTGGTCGGGATGTATGCTGTGCTCGCCGCCCAGTTGCCGGTGACGCCTCGTCCGAGCGCCCTCCTCCGGCCGCGATGCAGTCAGGTGCCCACGCGCACCCTCGCCTGGCAGCAGCAGCGGTGGATGCTTCTTCTTGCACCCTCTGATGACCTGACAGGAAATGCCGGACACGGTCGTCCGACAGGAAAATGCCAGACACGGTCGTCCGACAGGAAATGCCGAGCACGCTTGCCCGACAGGAAAAATGCCAAGCCACGATGAGTGCCTTCACAAGACACCTGCGCCCGGCTGCGATACGTGCCCCATGCGAGCACACGCCCCAGGCCGCAATCCCGGTTTTCTTTCTTCTGGTAGTTCCAGGTTCAGTCCTTCAGCGCTGACGTCCTGGTCTTCTGGCCTTTGGTCCTATTGCTTCAGCTCAAACCTCCGGCTTCCTTCGGTTGCTGATCTTCACTCGGCTCCGAAGGTCTTCTTTTCCACAACCAGCAGTCCACAGCTGGTTCCTTGATCCAGCTGGCGGGGTTCGGGTGGTCCTTTTAATCCGGCTCCGAAGGTCCAATTGAAAAATAATTCGGCTCGCAAGGACCAATTGAAAAAGAACCTAACGGAACTTGACTTTCGATTAAGAAACAGAAGGGAGGAATCGAGGCTTCTCTCGATCCGGCCTCCTATAACGCCTACGTTGGGTTCGGGAACAACGTATGTGATATCCGCAACGGAGTAACTAGGGCGATAACCTCTTTCTTTTTCAGCAAGTAGGTTCAGACGGGGATTACGGGTCTTCCGAAGTCGTCCCGGTCCCGACGCCTTAATTCTTCGATGTGGACTGTATAACTTTAGGGATGAATTACTTGGGAATAAAACAGCAATTATCTTCAAACCGTTCCGTGAGAGAGTAATCACTTTTCCCTATCACTTCCCTGCCTATTTAAACTATCATTATTTCACTTATACACAGGAATTTTCACATAAAAATAACACAGAATTCACCTTTTTAGCACGTACAATCAACCTGAAATGTTTTACAAGTCATTTTTACATAAATTGCTGAAATTACAAACATTTCAAATCTTTACATATTCGGCCTCCTAAGGGCGTGGTCAGCGTGCTTCCGTGAACTCACACTATTTGAACAACTAACTTTGCACGGCTCTCGGCTATCAGAAAAAATGAAAGTCTGAAATACACCAATTTTTAACAATATTAGGTAAATAAGTGCTTCTACATAATTTTCGAACTGTAGGAAACTATCTCTGATAGGATTCTTATCAGTTATCATCTTTCTTATCAGAACAATACAAGTGAATGTTTTCATTAATCAATCATAACAAATAGGCATTTGTTTTCGTACAAAACATATACTTATTCAAGACAATACTTATGCAATTAATTTCCGTTAATTCTGTTTACGCACAGAGTGATCATCTCGACCGGGGAACAAATCCGATCTCTAACTTCACTTTAATATTCCTTTGAATTTACATCGTTGGAAAGACGATTTCAACCGGGGAACAAATCCGGTAACATAATTTATATCATAAAATTCCCTATATGAATTTATTGAAAGATATTACTTAAAAAACAGTAAACTAGTCCGGCCTGGGAGTTGCACCCAAGACCTTCATATCATTAATTCGACATTTCTTTAAGATTTAACTAAGCATTTTCTTATCAGAACATTTCTATTGGACAATGAGTCTTTGAAAAGTTATTCGTCATCGGTTGACTTAATAAACTGAAATATTCTTATGGGCGCGTCGCCAACAATCTCCCCCCCGTGCGTTAGCACCATCATTTGGGAGGCGTCGCGGGTACCAGGACTATTATTCTGGATGTAGGTCTCCTCAAGATACCTGTGCTAGTAATGACGTCAACCACTCTGGTGTGACCGTCTGGTCCCGGTAACGTTCTACTAATTTTGCCTTTCGGCCACGTATTTCGCGGCAACGAATGATCTATTATCAAAACAATATCACCTTCTTTAGGTTCCATGAACTTTCCGTTATTACCTGTTCGCGGTATTAAGGTAGGCATGTATTCCTTCAGCCACCTTGTCCAAAAATGGTCGGCTAACCTCTGTGCAGCTTTCCAATTGAGTTGACCCGTCAGATGCTGCTCTAGAAATAATCCAGGTGGTCGATCACCACATGAGCGTCCCAGAAGAAAATGATTGGGTGTCAAACCCTCTTCAGGACTATCCATACTGAATGTTACCAGAGGCCTGGAATTTACTGTGTGCTCTGCTTCTAAAAGTAGCGTATGTAGAATTTCCTCTCGTGGGCTCCTTTCTCTGAGCGTAGCGGTCAACGCAATTTTAATCGATCTTACTAACCTCTCCCAGGCGCCACCCATGTGCGGTGCTCCCGGAGGTATAAATTTCCATTTAATGTATTTCTTAAATGACTCATTTTTCATGCCCTCATGGCATTCTTCGCATGCTTTCAATAATTCTTTATTCGCAGCTTTGAAATTTGTCCCGTTATCGCTGTATATAACGGCTGGTTTTCCTCTTCTGGCGATAAATCGCCTCAACGCCATTATCATTGACGCTGGTGTCAACGAGGCTGCTAATTCCAGATGTACTGCTCTGGTAGTCAGACACGTGAATAAAACACCCCAACGTTTTTCGTGTCGCCTTCCTATAGTCACACTCATAGGACCGAAATAATCCACAGCTGAGCATGTAAAAGGTGGTTCATGATGAGCTATTCTCTCCAGAGGAATATTTCCTTGTGGCACGTTCTGCGGTTTTGATCTGTATGTCCTGCACCACTGACAATGATGTGACACACTTCGTACTACATTACGTAAGTTCAAGACATAAAATTTCTGGTTCACCTCATTCATCACCGTCTGGTGATTGGCATGTCCAAAATGATGATGAACTTCTCTAATCATCATTTTAACGATTTCGTGTTTACCGTCCAATATGACAGGTTTTCTACTTTCCTCGGTCAAATTAGACTTGAAAGGTAAACGTCCATTTAAACGGAGTAAGTTATCTTCTCCTATTTCCATAGATAATTTACTTAAGCGTGAACTTCTTTCAACACTTTTGCCTGCTTTCAAGCATTTTATTTCCGAATAAAAACACTCGTCTTGAACGAACTTCCAAATTAATAATTCCGCTTTTTTCAAGAGCGCTATGTCCAACGCGCCATCGGGTCCTTTAACCGACTTTGCTAAAACTTTGTTGGAACACATAACCGACTTTTCGGCTGCGTCGTCGGGTCCTTTAACCGACTTTCTTAAACTCTTCAATTTTTCTACCGCTTGTAAGGTGCGTGTAGTTGCCCCAAGGAATTTCTTAAAGCTGCTGAATCGTCCGTAGTCGGGTAGACTTAACGGTTCTTGCTTTCTTAACGCATTTACGCCCTTTGGCGATTTTAACAGGCGACTTTCAACCTGCGCTCTATTCGACGGCATGCACTCATTGTCTGTGCGCCATAACAAAGCAGTGTCGTACCTATTATTAGGTATACGACGTACCGTTTTGTTCAAAATATTTAAAGCTCGTTCTTCTGGGTCGTTCGCGGGCTTTCTAGCCAACACTCCCAGAGATTCCAAACTAAAATAATCCTTGATCAATTTATCCATATCTTCCTCCTTCTTGGTGGAAATGTGGATAACGATCTTGATTGGTTTAATACCACCCGATATGTGACCATGTAAAACCCATCCAAGTTTGGTGAGCGATGCTACAGGTAGGTTCTTACCTCCTGAAATTAATTCACGAGTAACTATGAGATGCCAATTGTCCTGACCAATTAATATGGTAGGTTTGGACCTCTCATACATCAACTCATCCTTAATCGGTGTCAAATGAGAACACCGTTGCAATAATTCTCGGCTTACCGACTGAGGAGAAAGGTTAAGTGACTTAATTGTTTGTACACTTATCTCTTCCAAGTCGCTCGAGTAAATGCCTTTTATCTTAACGTTTAAGCGATACGAACTGTCGTCGTTAATTCGCTTACCTCCCACGGCTTCGATACGTAATCCCTCTTTACGTCCGCGAGGCGCTAATTTCTGAGCCATCCACTCCTCTATGAGTGTCATGGTCGATCCCTCATCCAGAAGAGCTGTTGTCTTGACCTTTCCTCTAGGTCCATACAACTCGACCGGTATAATCTTTAAGTATGCACATGCCAGTGCATTCACTGTACTAACAGTTGTAATCTGAGCATCTGTACCCCCCTCGTCCCCTTGTGGCGAGGTATTTTCATTGGGGTATCGGTGCAGCATTCGATGATGTGACATTCTACATCCTTCTACACCACATTTTTTCGCTTTGCACTCTAACCTCCTATGGTTAGGTGACAAACATTGGAAACATACTTTCGCTTTTTTGACCGCTTCCCATTTCTCGCGAATATTCATGTCCTTAAACTTGTAACAACTCACTATAGAGTGCCCCTTGTTGCATATAATACACTTATGTGTTACCCGACTTACAGGCTTGTCCTGGGTTGTCATAACCACTTGTCGGTTGTGCCCTTTATTATTTCGGCGTTCTAGACGCTCGCTCGAATTACTTCGGCGCATATAGCGCTCGCTCACGGCACAGCTGCGTACACCTCCCTTTGCAGTGTTTACAGTTTGCTTCCTGAATTCAGGACGCTTCCTTTTTTCAGGCGCATTTTCATTGCTTAAGGACGTTCCAAATTGTTCACTCAATAAATTTAAAAACTTGGCCATCTTCTGTAACTCTGGCTCCAAAGGATACTGAGCTCGATATTCAAACCATTTAAATTTAATCATAGTTCCGAGTTTCTCCACTATGCGGCTCACTAACTCCGGTGAGTACAAATACTGTGGTTGATTCAACGCTTGTATCGTGGCAACCACGTTCGTAATACGACTTGCAAAAGATCCTATATTCCGGCAATCTTCTGCCAATCTTGGCATACGCTTTACATTCTCGATTTCGGCTAGAATGAGCATCTCAACCCTACCGAATCTTCTTTCGAGAGCGTTCATTATTTCTTCCGGTTCACACAAAGTAAATAACAGCGACTTTACCGCTTCTTTAGCGGTGCCTTTTAATGCCCTCCTAAGGCGTGCAACATTTTGCACCCCTGAAAATTGGCTTCTCGTGTCTTCAAATACCGTTTTGAAAATTATCCATTCACCCGGGTCTCCATCGAACACCGGTAATTCCTGGAGGAAATGAAGCTGAGAAGACTTATCTTTACCCGCTATTTTTATTGCACTCACAATCGCTTCGGTCAATTCTGACACCTCACTCGCGTGTGTTTTCTGTGCATTTCCTTGGTTGCGCTTGATCTCCGCCCCTTTGCGGCGTGATCCTTTACACGCTTCCTTATCAGTAATATCGGGTTGTGCTACACTAACCGGCGCGCATTATGGTCTGCTGAACCCAACTCCTTACGAAAGGTTCCACCTGAGTATTCCGCTCTTCATCATCCTCACTCGAGTCGATCTCCTCTTCTCGGTTGAGTCGTGCCAACTCCAATTGAGACTTGGCCAAGGCAGCAGCTGCCTGTGCTCGTTCGAGCTCTGAGCGTTCGAATTTAATCCGCACCTCTAATTCGGCTTTCAGCCTCGCCGATCGCGATGACCTACTACCTCTCTGTGACCCTTTATCACTAGTGTGCCCGATTACTGTCCTTGACGATGCCGCTTCTTCGGTCCTTTGACCTACTTTTTCGACCACCGTTTCACTCCTGGATATAACGGATTGTTGTGCGGTACTGGCCTGCGTACCACTGGTGTCCGTCCTGTTGCTTGTCGTTGCCATGGACGTCCCTGAGTCCCACGTGCATGTGGACGTGTCGGTGGTGGCTCCACTTGAAGGAGTTGCTCCATTTGACGCAGTAGCTGTGGTCGCTCCAGATGGTTCCGCTTCTTTAGCTTTTCTTGAGAGCCCTGTCCTTGTCCTGCTCCCTTCGCTTCTCCCTGTCTGGTCTTGTGCCTTCTTCATCTTGCAGGAAGGCGATTGTTGGCCTACGGTCCCTAACTGTCCCTACGGTCCCTACAACCCCTTACCTACAACCCTTCTACACCCCAACCTAACACCACTACCCCTCCCCCCCCCTTATCTCCCAACCCTACAACCCTACTACCACCCTAACAGCCCTATCAGCCCTATCAATCCTGGACGGGGCCTACCGAGGTGAGCCGTCCAGGGACGGAGTCGTGCAGGAATGGAATGGAGGAAAGGTTTAGGAACTGTCCCGCCAAGGAATATGACGAAACAGTCGAGCGGTAGTGCAAGCGCAGTCTCGCTTGAGAGAACTGCTCCACCCGAAGGTGTTGTGCCAGAGCCCAACCGTTTGGCACCGTGAGGTGGTCGGGATGTATGCTGTGCTCGCCGCCCAGTTGCCGGTGACGCCTCGTCCGAGCGCCCTCCTCCGGCCGCGATGCAGTCAGGTGCCCACGCGCACCCTCGCCTGGCAGCAGCAGCGGTGGATGCTTCTTCTTGCACCCTCTGATGACCTGACAGGAAATGCCGGACACGGTCGTCCGACAGGAAAATGCCAGACACGGTCGTCCGACAGGAAATGCCGAGCACGCTTGCCCGACAGGAAAAATGCCAAGCCACGATGAGTGCCTTCACAAGACACCTGCGCCCGGCTGCGATACGTGCCCCATGCGAGCACACGCCCCAGGCCGCAATCCCGGTTTTCTTTCTTCTGGTAGTTCCAGGTTCAGTCCTTCAGCGCTGACGTCCTGGTCTTCTGGCCTTTGGTCCTATTGCTTCAGCTCAAACCTCCGGCTTCCTTCGGTTGCTGATCTTCACTCGGCTCCGAAGGTCTTCTTTTCCACAACCAGTAGTCCACAGCTGGTTCCTTGATCCAGCTGGCGGGGTTCGGGTGGTCCTTTTAATCCGGCTCCGAAGGTCCAATTGAAAAATAATTCGGCTCGCAAGGACCAATTGAAAAAGAACCTAACGGAACTTGACTTTCGATTAAGAAACAGAAGGGAGGAATCGAGGCTTCTCTCGATCCGGCCTCCTATAACGCCTACGTTGGGTTCGGGAACAACGTATGTGATATCCGCAACGGAGTAACTAGGGCGATAACCTCTTTCTTTTTCAGCAAGTAGGTTCAGACGGGGATTACGGGTCTTCCGAAGTCGTCCCGGTCCCGACGCCTTAATTCTTCGATGTGGACTGTATAACTTTAGGGATGAATTACTTGGGAATAAAACAGCAATTATCTTCAAACCGTTCCGTGAGAGAGTAATCACTTTTCTCTATCACTTCCCTACACTTTTTCTTCTTATTGACTGCTGGTTCTTCACTTTTCCCGAAGGATTTTCTTATTTTTCCGAACTAATTCCCCGAACTATTTCCCCGAACGAATTGCAATAAAACCCGTTCACTAAGCTACCCCCAGAGCTATACGCGAAAGTGAGCCGCGCCATTCGCGTGCCTGCGCAACTTAATTACATGAATTTGTACTATTACTCTCTCACGTTTCACTTAATTTCTTTATTCACATAAGTCATACACAAATACAAGTTATCTATTTAGATAGCACAAAACAATATCTACACCATGATATACATTATATTTTCGTATCACAAAAATCCTTTAATTTATTAAACAAAATATGCCTATTTTAATCACAAATTCAAAGTCCAAATTTCTTAAATATTTAACACAGAAAGTTAAAACAATGTTTCCCACTTGAATTTATACATATGTTAACTAATACAATAGTTTAATTTACATTTTCTCTATTTATTTCACTATTTAAAACACTTTTAAATTTCTTATACAAAACTATCATTATTTCACTTATACACAGGAATTTTCACATAAAAATAACACAGAATTCACCTTTTTAGCACGCACAATCAACCTGAAATGTTTTACAAGTCATTTTTACATAAATTGCTGAAATTACAAACATTTCAAATCTTTACATATTCGGCCTCCTAAGGGCGTGGTCAGCGTGCTTCCGTGAACTCACACTATTTGAACAACTAACTTTGCACGGCTCTCGGCTATCAGAAAAAATGAAAGTCTGAAATACACCAATTTTTAACAATATTAGGTAAATAAGTGCTTCTACATAATTTTCGAACTGTAGGAAACTATCTCTGATAGGATTCTTATCAGTTATCATCTTTCTTATCAGAACAATACAAGTGAATGTTTTCATTAATCAATCATAACAAATAGGCATTTGTTTTCGTACAAAACATATCATACTTATTCAAGACAATACTTATGCAATTAATTTCCGTTAATTCTGTTTACGCACAGAGTGATCATCTCGACCGGGGAACAAATCCGATCTCTAACTTCACTTTAATATTCCTTTGAATTTACATCGTTGGAAAGACGATTTCAACCGGGGAACAAATCCGGTAACATAATTTATATCATAAAATTCCCTATATGAATTTATTGAAAGATATTACTTAAAAAACAGTAAACTAGTCCGGCCTGGGAGTTGCACCCAAGACCTTCATATCATTAATTCGACATTTCTTTAAGATTTAACTAAGCATTTTCTTATCAGAACATTTCTATTGGACAATGAGTCTTTGAAAAGTTATTCGTCATCGGTTGACTTAATAAACTGAAATATTCTTATGGGCGCGTCGCCAACAACTTTAGTTTTCAGAGATTGAAGTATACCTGACGAGAAGATGTGTCGTAATTTCCCGAACACTGCCCAGCCGAGTTGAATCCGTCGATTGACCTCTCGGTCGAAGTTGGACTTACCTAGTAGGACTATTTGTCCCAGGTAAACGTACTCGTCAACAACTTCGAGCATAGTGCTCCCAACAACTGCCGGCATAGGTGTGACTTGGACATTAAACATGATCTTTGTTTTGTCCATGTTCATCTTAAGACAATCCGTTGGGAGACACCATTGAGGTCATTGAGCATAGTGCTAAGGTCCTCCAGCGATTCTGCCATAAGGACTATACCATCGGCAAATCGAAGGTGAGTGATGTACTCGCCATTGATGTAAATACCGTATCCTTTCCAGTCCAGTAGCTTGAAAACGTCTTCCAACGCAGCGGTGAAGAGTTTTGGGGATATAACGTCACCCTGTCATACACCTCTCTGCAGTTGGATAGGTTTCGAGCTCTGGTTCTGTACTCGGATAGCCATCGTAGCCCTACTGTACAAACACTTCAGCACTTCGATATACCGACAGTCAACTTGGCACCGCTAAAGGGACTGTAGCACCGCCCAAATTTCGACGGAATCAAAGGCTTTCTCACAGTCCACATACGCCAGGCAAAGTGGCAGATTGTACTCTTCGGTCTTCTGTACAATCTGTCGCAGGTTATGTATGTGGTCTATGGTAGTGAAGCCGTTTCGGAAACCGGCTTGTTCGGGAGGCTGGAAGTCGTCGAGTCTGCGTGCGAGACGATTCGTAATGACTCTCGAAAACAGAACGTAGACGCGGCTCAGAAGGGAAATCGGTCTGTAGTTCTTCAAGAGAGCGTTGTCGCCTTTCTTAAAAAACAAGACCACCGCACTTCTGCTCCACGCCTCCGGAGTAGTGCCACCATGGAGGACGGAATTGAAGAGCTTCTGAAAAACTTCAAGTACTGGTGTTCCACCAGCTTTCAGAATCATCATCATTATCATTCATCATTACATCCCTTCACAAGTCCACTGCTGAACTATGTTCCTCCCCCAAGTAATGCCACAAAGCACGGTCCTGAGCCACCTGCATCCATCGACTTCCTGCATATCTTACCAGGTCGTCACTCCATCTAGTGGGGGGGGGGGGTCGCCCTACAATACGCCTACCGGTACGAGGCTGCCACTCGAGAACCTTTTTTCCCCATCGGTTATCGGTTCTTCGAGCTATATGGCCGGCCCATTACCACTTCAGCTTACTAATCCGTTGGGCTATGTCGGTCACTCTGGTTTTACTGCGGATATCCTCATTTCTGAGTCTATCACGCAGAGTAACTCCGAGCATAGCCCTCTCCATAGCTCGCTGAGCGACCTTGAGCGTCCTCATACGCTTTCAGAAGCTCCGCTGTAATTCCATCCTCGCCTGGGGCCCTGCCGTTTTTAAGGTGCTGAAGAACCATTCTAATCTCGCTCAGACTGAGGTCTGGGATATCATCGGAATAGTGTCCGGTAAGACTTGCTCTTGGATCGTTACTCACACATGCTTGTGGCTCCATTGATGATGTGTACAGCTGCCCATAGAACCTCTCAATCTCACTCAAAATCTCAGGTGTCCTGGAAACGATGCTGCCACACTCAGTCTTCAGCTTTGACAGTTGGCTCTTTCTCAGGGCTCCAAAGTCTTTGCCAGACAAATCTCTGGCAAAGACTTTGGAGCCCTGGTTCCGCTCGATCGCTTCTTTATTACGAGCAGTATTAAAGTTTCGTTAGTCTCGCCGCATGCATTTGGAGATCTGTCTGTTCAGTTGCCTGTATGCTGTCAAATCTGATGACGATTGCAGCCTCATCTCCCGTCTAACAGCCATGAGATTAAGAGTGTGATCGGAGAGTTTTTGTGTTCTTCTGCGGCGGGTATGCAGAACTTAGTTCCAACCGCATGCACAGTTTCCACGAGCTTGTCATTCATATCATCCACTGCATTGCAATCTTCTAGGCACTGAAAGCGGTTACGTAACTCGAGCTGAAAGGTTTCGGAATTATGGATTAGAGCACAGGGGGGACGGAGCGTTGACTTCATTAGACGAGACCTCTCCAACTTAACGTTTAGGTTCAGTGTGCCTCTAACCATTCCGTGATCGCTGCCGGTTTTCACCCTTGCGATCACTGAGACATCAATGAACAGTTGGTGTCTGGTCGTCATAATGAAGTCAATTTCATTTTTTCTCGATCCGTCGGGGCTCGATCAGGTCCACTTCCTGTGGGACCGCTTCTGGAAGAAAGAGTTCATCATAAGGAGTCCCTGTTTCTCCATAAAGTCAGCCAGCTGCTGGTCCCTACGGTTCCGTTGCCCTATTCCAAATTTCCCTAACTTCAGCTCACCGCCTTCTCTTGTGCCTATTTTTGCGTTGAAGTATTCCATCAACACCGTGTAGTGGGTTTTGGAGGAATGCATGGCTCTAGAAATAGCCTCATTCATTTCCTCCACCTCCTCATGGGGATGTGCCGAGGTTGGTGCGTAGACCTGTATGACCCTCAGCGAATACCGTTTGGTGATTCTGAGTATCAGGTACGCGACCCTCGTCGACACACTCCCAATATTTTCAACGTTGTTGACGAGAGACTTGTGTACAAAAAATCCGACACCTCCTTGGGACAGATGGTCGCCCTCCCGGTGATAGAACAAGTTGCCGGACTCGAGGATTAACGTGTCCTCCCCCTCTCTTCGGACCTCAGATAATCCAATAACGTGCCAACGCAACTTGTCTACCTCTTCTTCCAGCTCCAGTATCTTCTCGTCAGTCCTCAGGGCGCGTGCGTTATACGTTGCCAGGTCGAGTCATCGTAGGTGGCAACCGAACCTCCACCGGAGATTCTTAGCACCCCCTGCCCCGCCGTTACCATGGTCGCCACCGTAGCCAGGAATAGCGGGGCCGCCGGGGACTGAGGGCCGTTTGTTTGCGTCGTTACTCATGGGGGGATATTTGCCATAATTGCCACGCTTGGCGAGCGGGTTGGCAACCGCAGTATTTTATTATGTTATTGTTGTTATTAGGAAGATGCTGCTGCCATCTCCTTTCTGTGTCCCTCTGTCGCCTCTTACGACACCCACGGGAAGATATGGGGTAGTGGATATTCTCAACCACCACTACACGGCACGGATTTAATATATCTACAATATTATTTAATATAATTTTCAACCATCTTGTATTTTATGCCGCACTTGTTTAAAATATAGGATAAAAGTTTAATTTTATAGCAAATAATTTTGATGTTAAGTGGATGCTGCAGCCCATAGACATCCACATTTATCCTCGATTCAGAATCAAAATGTAGATGCTATCCCTGAGGACTAAGATGGAATGCCTCGTTTCCTGTAAAAAGGGTCTCCGGTTCTCTACACTCACCATACGCTGGTATTCTGTGAGAGCGTGGTCCTTTTTTATAGGATAGGATGACAAACGAGTACACAGTCCACCTGGTGGTAAGTGGTTGCTGTGGCCCATAGACATCTACATCTATCCTCGATTACGAATCAAAATGCTGATGCGTTGTCACCCGTGAAGACTTAGATGGAATGCCTCGTTTCCAATTGAAAGGGTCTCCGGTTCTCTAGACTCACCATACGAAACACAGCAGCATTAAGCTACTATTTGACGCTGGTATTCTGTGAGAGCGTGGTCCTTCCCCATTCGAATCGAATCATTCGTGCTACAACCACATCATAGCTGCAGCATGGCTCTACCACGTAAATTTTTACACATGTAAAGCCCAAATTTTAGAAAAAAAAATTGTTTCCGGTAAAATTGCTTTGTAATAAATAGCGCGATCTACGTCGTTCTATAGTTTAGTCATTTTATCAAAACAAAATGATGGACTCTCAAGGTGGTATGGTAAGGTGTTGGTAACTTATAGTAGACGCTAGATGGCCTAAACATAAAAAAATTATATAAATCGGTAAGTAACGGATTCGTGTATGACTGAATTTAATCTGTCAAGTACCTCTGGTCCACGTCGGTCTCCTACATGCCGAATTTCTAGACCCCGCCAAAAAGTATAGTAATATCACATGAGTAGATAAACGGATCATAGGAAGCTTCTTAAGAACGTGCAAACTTGTTACCTATTTTGGTAGGTTTGTCACAATAGTAGAAGACAAATTAAATAAAACATTTGTTAAATAGTTTTATTATTCGGTATGATAGAATACTTTACAAATTACTTACTCTAATAATTTTTTTTGTATAATTTTGGTTTTTAATAATTTACTGTTTCTTTTAATTGTGTGGTTAATTCTTAATCAAACATAAAGTTTACTATAGCTGTTGAGGAGTTCCCTCGTGAGGAGACTATCCTGTCTGCAGCAACAGTTTATGGTCATTTGATTTTACGTTGTCATTGAAGTCTCAAAAATGGTGTTGAGAATTACAGACCGGTTTAGATCTTATCAACACTCGCTTAAACTTTTGAAAGGTAATGCGTTATATCCTAGTCTTCACAATATAATAATTCCACGGCAGCACGGTTTTATTAAGAAGCGTTCAACTATATCTAACATATTAATTTATACAAACTGCTTATTTGAGAATCTAGATAGTAACATGCAGACTGATTGCATATACACAGATTCTCGCAAAGCTTTCGATCGCGTAGACCATAAACTACTTCTAGAAAAGCCAGCCTTGAAGAATGAGAAGAAAAAGTTGGTGGTCAACGGTGTTGGTTGCACTATTATATTATATTTTTTGTAGTGAATGTATTTTAAATTAATAAAGATTGTGTAAACTGTTTGATGTTGAAAAATTAAAAAAAAGTTACGGTATACAAAATTTCAACTCAATCAGACATCGGGAAGTGGTTCATATCTTACTTGCAATCTGTGAACTTAACACACATACCAACTACATACCAACCCACCTACATACCTAAAAATATTTGGTAAAAGCTTGTAATAACAATAAAAAGGTAAAAAAAGTTTTTGTCAGCGAGATTAAAGACCTACATCTGGCAGACAATGAAACTATGTTCAGTTTTGATGTGCAGTTATTGTTTACATGCTTACCTGTTGAAGACTGCATCTCAATTGTAACTAGAAGGCTGGTGGAAAACAACATGCCCGTAAAATATGCAGTATTACTCAGACACTACCTTACATCTGGCTACCTATTGTGAAAGGAGGAGTCCTACAAGCAAGTAGATGGCGTGGCGATGGGCTCACCTGTATCTCCCATTGTCGCCGACATATTCATGGAAGACTTTGAGGAGAAAGCCCTGCTTACTTATCCCATAAATCCAAGATTCTACAAGTAGTACGTAGACGACACTTTCATATTTCTACCTTTAGATAAAGTAACTGCAGTTTTGGACCATCTTAACTATATAAATTCTAAAGTTCAGTTTACAATGGAGTTAGAGGCAAACAATTCTTTAGCTTTTCTAGATGTGTTAGTAATTCGGAATCCTGATAACACCTTGAGCCATACTGTGTATAGAAAAAAGACCCATACAGGTAGATATTTAAACGGTGATTCTCACCACCATCCTTCACAGTTAGTTACCGTGGGTAAATCTTTGTTTCATAGAGCACGAGCGATCTGTGGCAGTAAACACCTGGCTGCCGAGCTCCACCACGTCAAGCAAATTTTGATGCATGACAGCAAGCTTCGGGTCCCGCTCCTACGTTACAGTGAACGAGTGAAGCCGGCCACAGTCGAACGTGTACCTGCTGTACTGCCATATGTTAGAGGAGTAACTGACAAGATTGGCTACATCTTGAAGCGCGCTTCCATCAAAACATACTTCAAGCCGCCAAAGAAGATCGGTCAGTTTTTACCATCAGTCAAGTGTAACGTCCCGCTGCAAGATACAGGAGTGAGCAAACTAAAAGATCAATTAAAACCCGCGTTAAAGAACATATATCTGATGTGAAGAATCGACGCTCCGGGAAGTCTGCAATCTGTGAACACGTACAGGATCGCCCCCGTCGCTACATCAGGTTTGATAGACCACAAATCCTCGCTAAAGAACACTGATACCTTCCTAGGATGATTCGCGAGGCTATTGAAATCAAAAAACATCCTAATTTCAATAGAGAAGATGGCTGTATGCTACCATCTGCTTGGGATCCCATAATAAATAAAATTAAATCCCAACCCAAGCATACAATTGCAAGACTTCATGATACCATAAGTTCATACTGTGTAGATCGGAACAAAAGTTAAATTTTAATCTATGGTAACCGCGGTTAACTATGACATCTGGACGTTGAACATCTCAGTCCGCCCCCGCCCCCCGTGACCATGGGTGCTGTAAAGTGCTCGAAACGTCGGGTATTTAAAAAGTTTAATATACGCGATAAAATCAGCAAAACTAGTATTATTTAAAAACACACCGTGTAGTACCTTATTCTTATTGTAAATAGGATCATACAATTAAGTACACAGTACCCCAGGAGGGTACCAGCACCCCTGGAGAATCCCTCGCTGAGCATCAACGACCATGTTTCTCCACTTCTGAGCGTGGGTGCTCAGGCTGCCCCGCGTATTCTGGGGGGGGGGGGGCAAAATTCCGCTCAAGACTACAACTGCTCGGGGCAAACGGAGCAACAAGACCAACGCGACCCCTGCCACGCTGTCCGTGAATTTCTGCAATATCAGGGGACTTCACTCTAACCTAAACGCCGTCCACTACCATCTCGAGACGGCGATGCCGGCTCTGCTCTTTCTGACCGAGACGCAGGTGTCCTCTCCGGCTGATGTCTCGTATCTCTCCTACCCGGGGTACAAACTGGAACACTCCTTTGTGCCTCGGGCTGGAGTTTGCGTTTACGTCAGAGAGGACATCTGTTCTCGACGCCTCGGCAGACTTGAAGGTTCGGACCTGTCCATCCTTTGGCTACGCGTAGACAGCGACGACCATCCGCGCGTCTACGGGTGCCTCTATAGGTCCCATAGCGGTAATGCCGAAACAGACCGACTCTTCGACCACGTCCAAATGGCTGCAGATTCGTTGCTACAGCAGATCCCCTCCGCAGAGATCGTGATCCTCGGCGACTTTAACGCCCATCACGCCGAATGGCTTGGTTCACGTTTAACCGATCATGCGGGGAGATCTGTTCATGATTTTGCCTTGGCATATGGTCTGACACAACTGGTTACTTCGCCTACGCGGATTCCAGATGTGGAGGATCATGCACCTTCCCTGTTGGACCTTCTGCTGACCTCTCACCCGGACGGATATCAGATTTCCGTCTACGCCCCTTTAGGCTCCTCGGACCATTGTCTGGTCCGGAGTGTTGTGCCACTCACGCTGAAATCGCGGTTGCATTCTGCAGGCTGCCGCCGTGTTTGGCACTATAGGTCAGCTGATTGGGATGGGATGCGGTCTTTCTTTGCATCCTACCCTTGGGGGCGGGTTTGCTTCTCGCCGGATGATCCCAACGTTGTTGCGGATTCTGTTACTGATGTGGTACTTCAGGGTATGGAACTTTTTATTCCTTCCTCTGTGGTGCCCATTGGAGGCAAATCTCAGCCATGGTTTGGTCGCTCCTGTAAAATAGCATCATGCTATAAGCAGGAGTGCTACCAAGCCTGGGTTGATGCATCAGCGTCCCGGGATGTAAACACCAGCGCTCTAAAAAAGAAGTATAATTCCGCCTCTAGGTCCTTCAAAAGAGTCATTGCCAAGGCAAAGTCAGAGCACATAGGCAGAATTGGCGAGAAACTAGTTCGCCTTCCTTCTGGAACCCGTGCATTCTGGTCTCTCGCCAAGGCTGTCCAGGGGAATTTCTGTCAGCCATCTCTTCCATCTCTGCACAGGGAGGACGACTCACTGGTCCATACTGCAAAGGAGAAAGCCGATCTTCTAGGCTCTTTCTTTGCGTCTAACTCGACTCTCGATGACGGGGGGAGTACGCCGCCGACCATCCCGCGGTGTGAGTGCTCCATGCCGGAAGTGCAGTTCACACAGCGCTCGGTTCGCAAAGCACTCCTCTCCCTGGACATCCACAAGTCGAGTGGGCCTGACGGAATCCCCCCAATTGTGCTGAGGACGTGTGCTCCAGAGTTGGCACCGGTTTTAACGCGTCTTTTCCGGTACTCCTACTCCCTAGGCGTAGTTCCAAAATCATGGAAGACGGCTTTCGTCCACCCGATCCCTAAAAAAGGCGACCGCTCAGACCCGTCCAACTACCGGCCAATCGCCATCACCTCCTTGTTCTCCAAAACAATGGAGTCCATTGTAAACTGCCAGCTCATGAGGTACCTTGAGGATCACCAACTGATTAGTGACCGCCAATACGGTTTTCGCCGTGGTCGGTCAGCTGGTGATCTTCTGGTCTACCTCACTCACAGATGGGCGGAGGCAGTAGAGTTCAAGGGGGAGGCATTGGCCGTTAGTTTGGACATTGCGAAGGCCTTCGATCGGGTTTGGCACAAAGCGCTTCTTTCGAAGCTCCCTTCCTATGGGCTTCCCGAGAAATTGTGCGATTGGATCACTTTCTTTTTTTTCTTGCAGATCGGAGCATCAAGGTCGTTGTAGACGGTGCAAGCTCCGATTGCAAGCCTATTAATGCTGATGTTCCACAGGGCTGCGTGCTATCGCCAACGCTGTTTCTTCTGCATATCAATGATATGTTGCATACCCGTAACATTCATTGCTATGCAGATGACAGCACTGGTGATGCTCTTTACACCGGCCGAGCCAATATTTCTCGGGAAAACGTCTCCGAGTGCCGGGACAAACTTGTGTCTGAAGTCGAGTCTTTGCTGAACAGAGTCTCGGATTGGGGACGACTAAATCTAGTCCAGTTTAACCCCCAGAAGACACAAGTTTGCGCGTTAATCGCTAAAAAGAACCCCTTTGTCCTATCCCCTCAGTTTCAAGGCACTCCCTTTGTTGCCTCAGCCAGTATCGGAATCCTCGGCGTCGACATATCGACTGACGTGCAGTTTCGTGGTCACTTGGAAGGGAAGGCCAAATTGGCCTCTAAAAAGCTTGGCGTGCTCAGCAGAGCGGGACAGTATTTCATGCCGGCACACCGCCTGCAACTTTACAAGGCGCAGGTTCGGCCGCACATGGAATACTGTTCCCATCTCTGGGCTGGGGCTCTCCAGTACCAGCTCCTTCCACTTGACCGCATCCAGCGCAGAGCGGCTCGAATCGTCGACGACCGAGTGCTTTCCGATCGGCTCGATTCACTGGCGCTGCGAAGAGATGTAGCATCTCTTTGCGTATTTTATCGCATCTATCACGGGGAGTGCTCTGAGGAATTGTTCGGATTAATCCCAGCCGCCAAATTTCGTGAACGCATTACACGGCAAACGTCCCGATACCATCCACACCATCTGGATGCTTGGCGGTCCACCACTGTACGTTTCACAAGGAGTTTTCTTCCACGTACAATCTCTCTGTGGAATAGTTTACCACCGGCGATTTTTCCGAACCGATACGACCTGGGGACCTTCAAGAAAAGAGCTTACTCCTTTCTAAAGGGCCGGCAACGCACCCGCAATTCTCCTGGTGTTGCGGTTTATCATGGGCGGCGGTAGTCACTTAACATCAGGTGAGCCGCATGCTCGTTTGCCCCCTCTTCCATAAAAAAAAAGTAAAGGTACTTACTTGAAAAAGTAGTAATCAAATGTTTACTTACCTATTGCATTCCATGAGATAGTAAGTATGATATAT
This sequence comes from Parnassius smintheus behrii, assembly GCA_036936625.1. Taxonomy (NCBI): domain Eukaryota; kingdom Metazoa; phylum Arthropoda; class Insecta; order Lepidoptera; family Papilionidae; genus Parnassius; species Parnassius smintheus. The sequence goes on along the minus strand of JAUPFT010000001.1, from coordinate 29,748,299 downwards.
AATTATTTTTTCTAGTGTTATTCATACATACAGTACAATAAACAAACATTATTAATAATATCACGTTTTGATATTAAAATATGAAAACTTACAACTATCAAAACAAACAACGTGCATCGCACTGACTCTGAGATTGTCCACTGGCTGTGCCAGCATAATCGGTTTTTTCCAGTCTCGCCGCAGGTACGCAACAAGATGTAGACTGAATAAGATAGAAGATAGACTGAGCCAAAGCAATATATCTTTGGTATTCCTTAACACACACTTACTACAACTTACTACAAGTATTTAGCGGTCAGCCACCGTAGAGTCTACATCACCTGAGGATGCCTCGTGTAGAGGCGAAACACGTGTCGTATTATCGTCGATGGTGTGTCTTTCCTGGATATTGGTGTTGGGAGTAGTGGTGCCGAGAGCAGTGGTGTTGGGAGTAGTGGTGCTGGGATTAGTGGTGACGGGATTGGTGCATGCTATTGGGGGAGGGCGGTAGGTGCTCTTCAATCCAGGTAAGACACATCATTGTATATAGTTAGCGGAAGGTTGCAAATTAATTAATATCTTTATTAGAATGGATTTCCGCAAAGTAACGCCTAATTCTATCAAATATGATTCTAACTGCAATGTTTAATTTAATTTTTAATTATAAAAAATATAGCATTTTAAATGCGTTTTTTTATTTTTCTTAGTTTAATACGATGGTAAACAGCTTTAGCAGGTTTTGGCATATTTTTAACCAAAGTAAGACAGGATCTGTATTTTAAAGATGGTCACACTGAATGCTACGTATTTATTTGTCTATGATTCTATGATCATAATCAAACTTCAAAAAATGTATTTGTATTCAAAATAGACATGAAATGTATTTGATTTTGTTGAAAGTAGAACTGTTTACTTCAGACCCTTAAGTTTTTAATACATAATTAGTTGTAAATATGAGTTTTTCGATCGATGAAGTTAACTTTCTTGTTTATCGGTATTTACAAGAATCAGGTACTATTACCCTCGTTTCATGTTGGACGAGCTTTCGATTTTGCCGTGTACTGACTTAGATGGAACTTGTAATTGATTTGCTTAATTTTTTTTTACAGGGTTTCATCATTCAGCTTACACATTTGGGATCGAGTCTCATATTTCTCAGAGCAATATAAATGGAGCCCTTGTACCACCGGCAGCATTACTTAATATTTTGCAAAAAGGTTTATTATATACGGAAGCAGAAATAACCATTGGGGAAGATGGTAAACCTCACAATACGATTTGTTATTATCATTTTATTATTAGGCAGCATTAAGTCCCTTTTGATAAAACAAACTATTATTGTATAGTGTTTTTGTCTATGATTCAAAAATATGTAAGTTATATTACTACTATGAGCATAAATAAGATAGTAAAGATTATAATCTTAAAATAATCCAACTAAATAGAAGCAGTAAAGGGAGACCAAACATTCAAAGATTAGGAGGGAAGGGAAAGAAGTTAATTGATGATGCACATGAAATTAAAGAGCACTGCTTTGTCCTATTGAGCTTGAAGTGGTTAGTTGTGGTGTTCCAGTTGCCTTAAATGTCCTGTTGACAGCCTGGGATTAACTCGTTTACAGAGATGACAAGGGATTATTTCCCTCAGCATACCATCCCACATGTCAGTTACTTTGAGAGTCAGTCTATGTATTGTGTTTTTTTTTAATCTGTTCAACCTTCACAAGAGTCATGTCACAGGAGTTCATATGTCAAACTCCCAAGTGTAGGTTCCTGGCTACTAGTTTGTGCTAATACTCAGAGTTAAAAAAAGCCCTAAACAACTAGAGAAGATATGCATAAATGACTTGCTGGGATGACAAGATACTCCACATATGTCGAAACTGCCAAAAGGCCTTAATAAGATTGGGTAAGGTTTACAATTCAGTCGCATGAATTTGGGGGGTGGCTTGGGGGGAGGGGGAGGAGTTGTAGAGTCAGCCCCTCCTTCCACTTTCTGCCAGACGTGCTTAGTTTTTTTTATAAATTTTTAAAAATCTCATTTTGAGGTTATGTTTCGTAATTTTTATGACAATTTTAACCTGATTTATGGGGAGAGAGAGTTGGGGGACGGAAGACCCACGCCACTTAACATGGTGCAGTCGAGGGAAGTCCGGTCGACGGAGCCCCGCTTCGCGGGGTTCCTACTTCCGAGTTGTTTACAAAAAAATAACCAAGGAGAGGATGACGGAGGCTATTCGCTCGCTTCACTCGCTCACACGACCCCGTCATCCTCTTCTAACCTAACCTGTCCGAGTCGGGGTACTCCACGTCCCAGGCTTGCTTCGCTCGCTATTGCACTCGATATAACACCAAATTATTAACTTTCATAACTACTTTAATTTATAAACATAATTTATGGCTGCCGCCATTTGTAAAAAAAGATCTTTGCGATATTTAGCAGTATTCCGCTGCCACAAATATTTCACTATTCACCAAAATTCTGAAACTCGGAAGCAACGTGATGAGGAAAAGCTGTCAACAAAATGGCCGGCATAGCGATTTAATTCTACATATTTTTAAATCGATTCAAATCGAAATTGGATGAATCGATTCACAAAAAATCGAAATCTTAAAGATCGATTTCGCACAAATCAACCTTTTTTGATTTGCGTTAAAGGTTTATATTTACGATATCAAAAGATACAATAAAGTACAGATAACATTGAATAATTAAATTAAAATCTGTCATTCTTTACGAGTTGGGGTACATTTAACTAATTGTAAATAATTTTACAAATCTTAATAAAACAGAAAAAGATTCGATCTCGATTCTCTAGGGTGAAATATAGATTCACTAGATCGATTCAGTACTATATATTGATATGACGTTGACGGATGAAACGTCAAAAACGTGATTAAATTAGTCATTTACCAATATTTTTAAAAAATAATTAAAAATACTTCGACGCTGCTCCGGCTGAAAAAATCGAGTGGGGGTGCTTCAGATAAACCCCCTTGACTCCCCCACAGTGGCAGAATTCAAATTCAGGCGACTGAATTGTAAACCCAACCCATAAGATTATTCGTAGAATACCTACTTACAATAAATTATTATTAATTAATAATGAAATTTTTCAGGTACTGAAACTCGTCTTACTGAGAGTTTAAGTTTAATTGATGCTGTCACTCCAGACATAGTTGCCGCCCGTCAAAATGCTCATAATGCTCAGAAACAAGCAATCAAAGAACCTGGCTCAGGTGGTGAGCAGAATGGTGTTGATGTATGTATCAAATTAGTAACGTTTTTATATTTATGAACTGATTAACAATACATTAACAACATTTATGATTTTGCTTAAAACTACATCAAAAGCTAATAATCAATTACTATCAGTTGCATAGTTTTTGAAATTCAACTGTTACTCATAATTTTTTTAAATTGTATGTATATTGATTGTTATTGTTAGTGAAATACAGCTATTTCACTAACAACTGCACATGAATATGTAAAACGGATGTCTGATATGCAAAATATATAAACATTCTAATCATATATACATAATATAAATAAAAGTACAATCCAGGGATGATTGAAAAACATATATTTGAAATCACACAAAATTCCCAGCTCATTCAGTTAATCTATCAGTATAAATGTAAACAATGAATGTTTTATTTTAAATTATTCAATGTTTGTGCAACTAAAATAATTAGTTTGTGTTTAACTCACAGCCTCATAGGACTTTTTTGACTTTTTAGTTTGTGTAAGACATAATTTTTGGTGTACATTGCCAAAGCCAAAGTGATATTATAATTGAACAGTAGATTATCAATTGACTTCATTACTTTTCATACTTCATGTGATACAATGTTTATCTACATCTGATTTGATGTATTTTATTATACCATATTCATACACTCAGCAGCATGGAATTTTGGTCAAGCCCTTATCTTGTGATAACAAAATTGTGAGTGTTTTTAATGAATATTTCTTGAGAAGGTAAGTCAAAAAATGCTTAAGAAGAATTCAAGAGGGTCATTCACTGTGTTAGGATGTCGTAGATGATTAGAATGGGTGGCTTGCTGAGCATTCCTGCTATACACACCATAAATTAAATACATTTTTGCATATTCACAAGGAGGTATCATCATTAACATCATCATTGTCGCTACTTAATAAAACAGATATATGTGTAAATAATAATAATAATAATAATATTCCATAACTATCACACAACGCCATCTAGTCCCAAGCTAAGCAGAGCTTGTGTTATGGGTACTAGACAACTGATAAACATACTTATATATTTCTAAATACATAAATATTATAGATAAATTACACCCAGACACAGAACAAATGATCATGCTCATCACACAAACATTTGTCCTGGGTGGGAATCGAACCCACAACCATCGGCATAGCAGTCAGGGCTACTAACCACTAGACCAACAGTAAATATGCAGTATTATGCAACATTGGAATGCATAAGTGAATATATTATAGGAATTATTGGTGCATTAGTAGTACATTAATGCAATTTCTTATAAATTTGGTTTCGGAATTAATTTTATTTTAATAATGATCAAACATATATTTGAATAGATTGTTGTTCTTGTATTAATAAGTTATGTAGTTATTCATCATCATTACAAACTTTCACAAATCAACTGCTGAACATAGGCCTCCCCCTAGGAATTCCACAAAGCACTGTCCTGAGCCACCTGCATCCATCGATTTCCTGCATGTCTTACCAGGTTGTCACTCCATCTAGTGGAGGGATACTGTACACTTCACCTTCTGGTATGAGGCCATCACTCGAGAACCTTTTTTCCCCATCGGTTATCGGTTCTTTGAGCTATGTGGTCGGCCCATTGCCACTTCAGTTGACTAATCCATTGGGCTATGTCGTTTACTAGAGTACCACTGCGGATATCCTCATTCCTAAGTTTATCATGCAGAGAAACTCTGAGCATAGCCTTCTCTATAGCTTGCTGTGCGACTTTGAGCTTCCTCATACAGCTATCTATATAGGACATCACTGGCAATGCACACTAGTTGTACAATCTAATTTTGAGATTTCGAGATATGCCTGAGTAAGTAATATGGTATGGTGGCCTGATAAGGCATTTAAAATAGGTAATATGGTAGGAGGTTTGTTAAGAGTTAGGACTCATTTTCTACCAAGCAGTGTAATTACCGCCCTCTCACCTATTTCTGCCGCTAAGAAGCAGTGCTCGCTCCGTTATATTCCAGTTTGAAGGGTATAGAGAGCCAGTATATATTACAGGCTGAGGCCTTTTAGTCCTCAAAGGTGACAACACATCTGTAGCCTTCTTTGTTTGAAGGTTGTTGCAGGTGTCCATAGACTGCAGTGGCTGGGCATGTATGTAGGATAGTATAAGAATACCAATGTAATATTTAAAAAAACATCTTGACTTCAAATGTAGTATGCCTAGTAATAAAATATCAAGTTCGTATGTTTAAAATTGTAGTTAACAAGCACCATTGAGCCTCTGTGGGAGCTTATAAGCTAGTTTTGAGATTTTCTATTAGATGATCTATCACCAATATCAAAACCAATATTTAATAAAATAAATAGTAATAATATCAATGATAATTGATGATCAAACAAATATTTCCGATGTGAAGTTTGATCATTATTATATGAGTTGTTTCATTCTTCACATAATATGATATGCTTATCAAGTAGATCTAATTCCTTTGTTCCATTCTATAATATGAACTATCACAAGCGAAGGGGATTTTGGATGACATAGAATTTGAATTTTGGTTGGCAAGACAGATTGGTAACAAAATATTTTCATCTCATAAGGATTAAGATAAAATCTAAGTGCAAAATAAGTGCATAAACAAATGGAAACCCAGCAGACCTAAATACTGGTATCATTTGTAGTTCCTCCAACGCACATTTTAAGTTAATTTCGGACAAATGGGGGGGGGGTCTTATATTCGACTGAAGTGACTAGCATAATAATGATCAAATTTTAATCGGGGAAGTTATTTGATCATTTATTCCACTTCGTCGCTTTATTCTTCAAATATGATTTGTTTACCAGTAGATTATTTAGAGCAGAAAGTTTTAAAATTAAATGGCAGAAATATAAAAGAATAATTTATCTACTTGGTAAACAAATTATATCTTAAGAATGATTGAAGAAGTATAATTATAACAAGTCCTATCATTTAACTTTCTAAAATATTCGAGACCATGTAACAGAGAAATCATAACTTTGTTTCTATCATGTAAATGAATAATTTTATGGCATCAAAAAATATAACTTGTAAAAAAAACCAAGTCTCGCAATTCAGTTCTTCTGCCGTAAAAAGTTGTGAGATCCATGTAATACCAAGTCGGTTAATTTATTCAGTTTCTACTTAAGGGTCCTTCTGTTTTAAGTTATTACGTAATTAGCTAACCTAACAGCACCATATAGTGACCATATAAATGTTAAAAAATAATGTATCTCACAAGTAATTAGATTGTTTAGTGCAATTGCCAAGTCAATCTATTTATTTAAAACTTAAGATTTTTACACTAAACACTAATTGTATTTGTATGGTTTGTAAAGCCACACACTTTTAAGAAGTAGAGTTGTAGTTGTTGATGAGCACGTCAAAAGGAAAAGATCACCAAAGTTAAAAGTTTAATTAAAAAGTAAAATAATTATAAAGTCAAAGGCAGATCTTTCCTTGAGTAGATGGTGTTCAGAAGGACGGTTGTTGAAGTACGATCGTCAGCTTGCAATTAAAAAGGTGTACCAAGTACGTAGGTTGCAACATTTACTAAATAAAAATGTGTGGTCTAACCATACAGTATTCTAAATTTGAAGCTTCTATGTCTGCTAGAAGTGCCTTAGAGTTTTGATGATCGGTCAGTCAGTCAGTGAGTGACAAAATTAAGAAACTTTGACTAGTTATAATTCTTAAACTACTGGTTCAAATTAAATGAAATTTGAAATATACCATGTTTATACAATGCCTGCTTGGTGACTGAAAATTCAGGCTTATAGTTTTATCCACAAAGAAGTTAGGGGGGTCGAAAATGGCCTGAACTGCTTCGAGAAAAGTATGTATGGTACGGCCGTGCCGCTTTTTTGCCCGACTTGGCGGGGGCACGGTAGTGCCCCCAGATTTATCAGTATACCTAGTGTGTATGTTCAAAATACTGGTAAGTAAGAAAACAAAAATATGCGACATTAATTTAATTAGTATTAATTACTTTTAATCGTCTTTCAGGGTACAACATGTAGCACTACAGCAGCACCGGGAGGAGGGGCAGCAACTCCAAGTGCTCCGGAGAATATGGATGTTGATCAATCCATAGAAATTCCGGCCAGTAAAGCAACTGTGCTAAGTGGTCATGAGTCAGAAGTATTTATTTGTGCATGGAACCCTAGTACAGATTTATTAGCTAGTGGTTCTGGTGACAGTACAGCAAGGTATTCATCCTCTTGTAATTTTTTTTATTGTATATCACATTAATCTAGTTATAATTACATATGTATCGAGCAATTCTATTCTGTTCATTTATTTCTGATGTCTAAAATATATGTTTGAGAAAGACATTGTGGGAAAATCTATGTTTTATGGAATTTAATTTACAAATAAATTAAAACAACAAAATTTACAAAAAAATTTAATTTACAATATAGAAATTTTCATTAAACTTGATAAAAATGAGAAAGTATAAGTAATGATTTTTTTGTAAATTAAAACAACAAAATTTACAAAAAATTTAATTTACAAAATACAAATTTTCATTAAACTTGATTAAAATGAGAAAGTATAAGTAATGATTTTTTTGTAAATTAAAACAACAAAATTTACAAAAAATTTAATTTACAAAATACAAATTTTCATTAAACTTGATAAAAATGAGAAAGTATAAGTAATGATTTTTTTGTAAATTAAAACAACAAAATTTACAAAAAATTTAATTTACAAAATACAAATTTTCATTAAACTTGATTAAAATGAGAAAGTATAAGTAATGATTTCTTTTAGGATTTGGGATATGTCTGATAACCCCGCTACAACCCCAAATCAATTAGTATTGAGACATTGTATTCAAAAGGGAGGAGCAGAAGTTCCCAGCAACAAGGATGTCACATCTCTGGATTGGAATGTAATACCCATATGCTTTTTTTCATTTTATTATTGAATTGATTGTGATTTTTATATATAACTAGACTTACGTATGTAATGGAAAATATATAGATATCACAATTCTAAGTTATCACCATAATTTGATGATGTTGAAACATTTTTACCTTATGAAATTGTGTTTTAGTGTGATGGCAACCTATTGGCAACTGGATCATATGATGGCTATGCCAGAATTTGGACAACTGATGGCACATTAGCCTCAACACTTGGTCAGCACAAGGGACCTATATTTGCTCTTAAGTGGAATAAAAGAGGAAATTACATATTGAGTGCAGGGGTATGTTTTAAATTAATGGTGTTACACATTTCTTAAACATAGTTTTGACAAGTCTCGATTTTGAATGACATTGCAATATTTCAATTAAATTGTGTTAATTCCAGGTTGATAAAACTACAATTATATGGGATGCAGCATCTGGACAATGCACTCAACAGTTTTCATTTCATTCTGCACCAGCCCTGGATGTGGATTGGCAGACAAATACTTCATTTGCATCATGTTCTACAGACCAATGTATTCATGTGTGTAGATTGCACGTGGATAAGCCAATCAAAAGTTTTCAAGGGCACACTGTAAGTATCATCATTATTATTACAGCCTCGTACAAGTCCACTTCCGAACATTGGTCTTCTACAAGGACACAAAATAAGGTTGTGAAAACTACATCCGTTAACTTCTTTCATTTCTTACCAGGTCGTCATCATGTTGTAAAAAGTCGCCCTACACTTCGCCTTTCAGTACGGGGCTGTAATTTCATCTTTAATACTTTCAAATTTCTGTTTCAGAATGAAGTTAATGCCATTAAATGGGATCCACAAGGACAGTTGCTTGCATCTTGTTCAGATGATAAGACTTTAAAAATCTGGTCCATGAAACAGGATACTTGTGTTCATGATTTAGAAGCGCATTCAAAAGAAATTTACACAATTAAATGGTCACCAACCGGACCGGGTACACAGAATCCTAACATGAATTTAATTCTGGCGAGTGCATCTTTTGATTCTACTGTTCGTCTATGGGATGTTGAAAGAGGTGTTTGTATACACACATTAACAAAACACACGGAACCGGTCTACAGTGTAGCTTTTTCTCCTGATGGGAAATTTCTGGCTAGTGGATCATTTGACAAATGTGTCCATATATGGTCCACACAAACTGGTGGTCTTGTACATTCATACAAGGGTACTGGTGGAATCTTTGAAGTCTGTTGGAATTCGCGTGGTACAAAAGTTGGTGCGAGTGCAAGTGACGGAAATGTTTTTGTACTAGATTTGCGTAAGCTATAACTAGTGCAGCAAAACATAAATCAGATCAAATGTATGTAATGGTTACAATCACCATTTTATATTTTAACTCATATTTTGTTAAATGTATAATTTTATGACCGAAATATATGGATTAAATTAAATATGTACTTTTTTTTGCTTTTAGTCTTTTGGCCTTTCTAAACATTCAAAGCCTTTAAGTTATTTATTTTTCTATTAAAAAGTATTTTTCAAAATGTACTTCCCATGCTGCCGTCTTAGGGCGTCCCGAGTGAGGGTCATTTTTGGCAGATATTCATCTACGTTTAAATTCGGCGCACCAACGCGGCACCTGTATTATGTGGCAGAGTTACCCCAATCATGAAATGTGCCATAAATCTTGATTTAAAATTTTCAAGCACATGTTCTTAAGAGGATATCTACACTGCAATAAATTTGAAGAAAAGGTTTTTATTTTATTTTAAACAATCAATTTTTAAACTTGGCATCTAATTAGCACATAAAAAGAGCTCCTAATTTTGGCTTTTTATAAATGCAAATTCATGACTGCGTTGCAGGCAATACACAACTAAAGTTAGCCAGCGTTAAAACAGCGTTATGCTTTCCGTGATAAAACTGTTACTGTGCACGATCATGGCGCACGCGCTTTGATATTCGACCAACTGGAGAACCCATGCGCGTTAATTCCTAAACTAAAAGTCTGTCAATTTCAGGGGGGTGCAAGAAAAACACACTACTGTATACTTCACTAAATGTGCAAAATTGAATCGTATCACTGTAAACGCACACTACAGCATTTACGTTTGTGTTCATTGCATTTACGCATACCATCAAATTGTACACGTGACGATGCACTGGTGCGCTGTTACGTGCGTAAGAAACGTAGAGTGATGAATATGTCGATATTTTTATCGATAAACAATTCATCATAGTACGGCTTAAGTTCAGCGTTGGTAAAAGAGATTTTAAGTGTTTTTCGCCCTACACTTCTGTTCACCGGTACGAGGTTGCTACTCTCGAGAACCTTTTTGTCAAGAATTGTCTCTCGCCGAGCTTCCTCATACGGCCAGAAATTAAGGGTATTTTAGTGTAATATAAAATTATGATTTTATTAGTTAAAAGAATTATGGGTAGTTTCCACGTTGTGTTTATACCGACCAATAAAAACAATAATACGTCAGTAGCTTCATCTTAATTGTCGGATATAATATCAAACCCGTAGTCCATAATACCTTTGGCTGCTAGCATGGTATTCCGTCAATTGCTTAATTTTCATTTCATCCATGACCAAGGCACAATATTTTTTTTATCAGGGTTACTCTCCGCTCTCAATTTTAATGTCGTCAGCGCTTCTTGAGTAACGTAAACGCCCTGGTCGGCCATTGATGGTACGTGTGCTGCGCGGCACTTTATAAAACAAGGTATTTTTTTGTCCCTCCGGTCTTTCCCTAGCACTTTTATTTGTGAGTTGCGAGAATATAGCGTCTTTTGTTATTATTTTATCTGAATATTAAATTTTATGAAGTTATTGCCAGATAAAACTGATCCAAACAGGGCTAAGATCGCTGTAGGCCGAGATCCGATGTTTCTAAGTATGTTTATAATACAAACTGATAAGTAAAAAATTGTTATAGGTATAAATAAATTGACCTTTAATTTTTTTCCTCAGAGCGGGACACCTTTAAAATTAAGGTCTAACACTTTTGACTGCCTTCTTGGTCTAATGGTTGTAAACGCAATTGCTGATCAGTTTAGTCACTTAACATCAGGTGATCCGTATGCTCGTTTGCCTCCCTTTTAAAATAAAATGTGGTCCCGGGTTCGAAACCCCAGCCGGGCCAAGAATCATTTATTGGGTTTTTCTGTCACAAAAAATTCTCAGTAGCAGCCCGGAATATTTATTTCGAACTTATTGAAGTTGGCGGGATTTCACCACCGTGCCTCCGGAAGCACGGAAACCCGTTGGTCCTGCGCCTGATCTGTCTGCCGTAGTCTCGCATTACCATTCCATCGGACTGTAAGAGTGAGGGAGTAGGGTAGACCTGTGCTTGCGCATACACTTTAGTAATACAATCCTGTCTTGTGCAGATGGCTGTTCTCCGTTGAGAATGGAGACCGCTACCAAAATTCAATCTGGAGCCCTTTATTATAGTTTTAAAAATAAAACACAGTTGTTTGAATCTTTTAATGATCAAAAGTGCGAATGAGAACTTAGAATCATATAAAATCTGGCTGCTGGCTTTGTAATTTTTTCTGAACAACAAATAAGTACTAATTAGAAAAAACTTACGTTATTTGATAATTTATTGTAGATTAATTAAAAATGTTCACTTCGTAACTTTAAGTTTAAAAGTGTAGGTTTTCAGAATAATCACGTAACTAGTCAGGTCATGCCGGCAAACCGGGTACGCGCGGTGTCATAATTATGGCACGGGTGACGGAGTTTGCATGATGCTACGCTATTGTTTGTCAAAGCGGGACGGGCCTCTTAATGGAAACGAGGCATTTCATCTTCCAAGGTGTATACTATGTGTGAGATTAGAACTCGTGGCTGTGCAGTGCCGCTGGGCTTCTTGCATCGCCGCGAATGTACTGTAGTGTGAATAAGTGGGCTCAAACGGGGTAGGACCATGCTCTTAAAGAATATCAGCGTAAAATAACAGCTAATTGCTGCTGTTTCATATGGTGAGTGTAAAGAAACGAAAACGGACGGAGCATGTTCATTTTTGTTCATAATTGATTGTAGATGTAGACATCTATGGGCCACAGCCATCGGTCCGGCCGCGGTTTAACTTAGAGACCCTAGGTGCTACAAGCCTGTAATTTAGCATAGCTATATATATTGATCACGCCTCCAAACCTAAAATAAAATCTTAAAATTAATTTTTATTTTAGGTACCTCTCATATGGGTAATGAGACGATGAATTTTTTACCCGTCCATTCTATCGCATGTTGTATCGTTGAATACCTGAATAAGTCTTTCAAAAACATTGGGAGCTTGCACCAACATTCTTTTGATTCAGGGGTCCGTTTACGAAATATTTAGCTTTAAAGTGTTATTTTTCATTAGTCGTGTGCCCCCCCCCCCTACCAACTAAATCCCTATATTTGGAAATGTGAAAAGTATACACAATAGTAGTATACATAATGAAGTTAAAACTAAAACTATCACAGCTAAGTAGAATTAACAAGTTAACGAGTAATAGTCGACCAACTTATAAAATACGTTTTGATTAGTAAAACTTTCGTTACAAGTCCATAAAAATGACTTAAAACTAGTTGCATTATAACTTTGTAATGTTCTATACTGTAATAAATAAACATTTCGACACCTCCTACGTATAATATCGTAACTGCACTGTATGAACTATCCAGTACAGCAATTTTAAGATGAGTAAATAGTTTTTTGATGCTCACTTAGTCAATTTCTGTCGTCAAGAACTAAACTCGGCATGTAGGTAGACATTTATGAACTAAATTATATTTTTAGAAAGAATATTAAAAATATTACGAGAATAGCTAAAAAAGTCACTTGCGATACTTTTCTTTGGGAAACAAGTGTCGTAGTTTATTGTAGGTAGTACTTACTATAATTTACGTTGAGTTTCATAAAACAAAAAGTATCGTATATTGTATTTACGACAATTTACATCGATGTAAATAGAATTAAATATATTGTAATTCATAGTTACCATAATTTTCTAGGGAATAATGTTATGAAATATCGTAAATTATGGAGTACTGAAATAAAATAACTATCGTTACTAAAAAACTATAATGTATTTCCATTGAGCTATTACGTAAGTACTACGTACTAGAGGCAATACTGCATTCAGCTACTCTGTTCTACTCAACTGCGGTGCATACACCGCACTTTTAATCAGTCACTCTCATTCGCTAGGCGCTTGTTGTGTTGATTTAAAAAAAATCTCTTGGTAAAAATATGCCGTCGTGTGTACTTAGATATTGCACAAATAATGCAAGAAATGTCAGTAAAAACCAAGGAATTACTTTCCATCGGTTAATAAGATACTTAATCACTAAAAAATATTATGTATTTTAATAATAATAAAACAAATTATTCCTAAGACGCCATCTCGTGTCAGGAAATATAGATTATGAAATTAATATGTTCAGATGCGACATTTCTGTGGGTAGTTTAAGTATAGGACGAATATATTATTATACACATTTTTTGTAGAAAAATTAAGTTATTATAAATTGGCAAAATGTTTCAAGCTTAAATCTGCTTATTATTCTTTTATTTTATTTTTAGGTTTCCACATCAACGTTAAAGTGGCGTAAATTCGTCCATTTTTAACTCTCGCGTGCACAGCATTTATGAACGACTATTATTCTAATTTAAATAAATATAATTGTAATTTAAATGTTATGTTAATAAGTTTTGTTGAAACATACATTTAGTATGTTTTTTTATATTTGACTTAGATACCTTTTAAAATATTCATATAAAAATATCATTAAAATGTAATTGTGATATAATATTATGTAGTATTATATTAAATAAGCAAATATAATATACAAAATAAATGACAAAATTTAAATATTATTCGCGGTATAATTTACCTATTTAACAAATACAATCCACTATTACCTATGGGTCATTCTACCTATGTTTATTCTATGATAAAAATAACAACCGCTCGAACACAGAGTATAGCGCACATTTTTTGTTTGAGATAGCTGTTCTAGCAAAGAATATAATATACACTATGCGAAAAGAAACGACACTTAAGCATGTGTGCACGTAAAATCGCTTGCGGCTATGTGTGGGTGTCTGGATGTGCGCGGGGCCTTGAGTGGCGCGCGGGGCGTGGAACAGGCAGTCGCCGACTGCCCTGGCCGTGGCTAGTATCTTCGATCAACAATACCAACTAGATGTCGGGTCGGCGCAAGAAATCCACCTACATAAGTAAATAAAAGCGCACATGAGACGTGAGCTCTTATTTCGTTTATTTCTCTTGAAACACAGCCAATGTAAACACGTTTCACAATGCCGCAATGTGTGTTTAATAGTTGCAATATAATTCCCGAAAAAGTAATTTAACGGCAGGAGTGTCTTACTTTTGGTAATTACATGTATAATATGTTATATTTTAAGCTTTAAACTAACAAATAATATCATATTTGAAACAAAATTACCGATCATAACCACCCCTACAAATGTTTTGCCAATATTGACCTATACACGCGCAAACATTTGTGAAACAGTACATGGACGCATGAAGTAGATTTGTATTGTAATAATTTTTAATAATTCGTTACTAAAACTGTAAAAAATGGTAATTGCTGCTTTTGTCTTTGTTTGTGTAATTCCAATACATACTTCGATTTTTTTAGCTTTCCTAGCTTTCTTCCCCGGTCGAGCCGACCCATTAGTGCTATAACTATACTACTAATATAATTGCAGGATGGCTCTACCACGTTTTAAAAGTATGCATTGGGCGATCTTATTGCTGACAGCAATTTCTCCCAGACAACCAATAAATGGATAGGATTACATGAAGGTGACAGGAGTAGAACAAATTCGTGTGATAAAAAAGAATACACATATTTATATATATACTATACATAGATACATACACACTACGAACATATATACATACAGAAACTAAAATAGATATATATTGAATTAGTTAATTAAATGCTATCAATATACTACATACTATATTATATTTAATGGCTCGTGTGGAAAGTATGTATACCAACAATCATAAATGCCCAAAACATAAAAATAATTTTAACTAAACATATGATCATATTATAAACTATTTTAGTGTTCAACGCGACTCAATACTTCCTGGACCAGATTCGAAGAAGAAAACAGAAACATAACAAAATGACTTAGCTCGCAAGGCAATAACGTGAAAAAGAACTTTATTTGTTACACGTTAAGGTTGATTTCACACCAAAGGTTATTTATTTATGTCTTTTCATTTCCAAGTGATAGGAGTATTGTATAGCTTTGTTCTTTTTTGTGACTAATGATCGTAAGATTACTGAAGAAAGAAGAGAGAAGTACTTTATTAATAGATGCAGTGGTTGTAATTAGGTTGAACTTAAAACTATTTAAATTTTTTGTCTCATTTCTTTAGTAAACATAAGTAGCTGTTTAAGTTTATATTCACGTGGACAGTATTTAGCTATGATTTTGTACGTGACCCGTTATCTAGTTGGTATTATTGATCGAAGGCTAGTATTAAAGATGGGTTAATACCGATATTTGTCAGTATTAGTTAACATGAATATATTCGTCAAGTGATATTATAATATTTCAATTAATATAATATATTATTGTTACGAGCTTGAGGTTCGTGACAATAAAAATTGCCGATAGAATTACCAAAATTAACACTAATTAAACTTAAAACACTAATAATTAATCACACTGATTAAATTTATGCCGCTCCGAAGCTTCGCTTGTCTCGCCAAATTCAATACTTCGCTGATCGCATCTTGCAGCGCCTATAAATATAAATTAGCACCGAAATATCCAGAATATTTAAGTAAACACGCGCAAGGTACCGAGAGTTCGAGTTTCAACTTCTAGAAGTTTAGTTCTTCGGTTCGAGACTAGATGGCGCTGTCGGTTGAAAGATTAGTGATGTCATTTTCTGGAAAGCTCCCCTCGCTCTCGTCTCTGACACTAGATGGCGCTAGTGCCGTCGACTTAGGCGCGTGGCACTGCCCCCTCCTAAGACATGCTCGTCACGAGCATTATCGGCCCCATAATAACGCGCCAGGCGATCCACATGGACGATCTTAGGAGTCCCTCTTGCGCCTTTCTGTATCCGGTAGGTTACATCGTTGATCCTGGTCACAATCCGGTACGGGCCGTCCCATTTAGCTTGAAGCTTAGGAGATTTCCCTTTGCTGCGGACTGGATTGTGCAACCACACTAGTAAACCTTCGTCGAAGCCTTTATTGTTCATTTTGCGGTTGTACCGGGTTTTCATCTTCTCAGACATTTGCTGGCCTGATTGTCTGACGTGCTCTAAATGTCATTTATTTTGTTCCGCAAGTCATTTGCATAATCGGTTATACTGCGTGGGGTATCAGGTGGTATCCCGGTGATCAGGTCTGCAGGCAGCCGTAATTCTCTTCCAAAGTTGGCGAAAGCTGGTGTCACTGCTGTACTTTCGTGAACAGCGCTTCGATATGACAACAAAAACGGTTGTATGTGCTTGTCCCAATCTCGTTGCCGATTGTCTACAACTTTTGCTAGGTACCTCTCCAATGTCTGATTAAATCGTTCTACCATTCCATCAGATTGCGGGTGATAAGAAGTCGTTCTTGTTTTGTGAGTACCCATAACTCGGCAAGTTTCCTGGAATATTTGAGACTCAAAATTCCTTCCTTGATCGCTGTGAATCTCTAAAGGTACTCCAAAACGACAGAAGACTTCATGAACTAGCTTATCCGCAACTGTTGAAGCTTCTTGATTTGGAATGGCGAAGACTTCTGGCCACTTAGTGAAGTAATCCATCACAACCATGAAATACTTGTTACCGCTTTCACTCTCCGGAAACGGCCACGACACGTCAATGGCTATTCTCTCCCATGGTGCACCAACATTGTACAACTTCAATGCACCTCTACTACGAGTCTGAGGTCCCTTTACAGCCACACAACTTGTACATTTGCGACACCAGTCCTCGATATCGTTTCGACAGTGGACCCAGTAAAACCGTTCTCGGATCTTCAGTAGAGTTCGTTTAACTCCCAGATGGCCTCCTGAATAATCATTATGGTACAGCTGTAGAACATCCGGTACTTTAGCTTTAGGGACAACCATTTGCAAACGACAGCTGTCTCCTCGACAATTGTCCCATTTACGGCACAGGACTCCATCCTGAATCAGCAAGCTGTCCCATTGGGCCCAATAGCTTAGCATATTACACAATTGTTTGTTGTCCTGAATAAAATAAAAAAAAATAAAAAAAATAAAAAATAGCTTTTCGTGGTTGAACTCATCGCTGAGACGTCGCTCCGCTTAGGCTTGGTAGCACGGGCCTTCATCCATTCCAGAATCGGCTTGATGTCCGGATCTTCCTGCTGTGCATGTTGTAGGCTGTCCATCCACTCGTTGCTGAGGTGGTCTGTCCTGAGCATCCTCACGGATACCACTTTCTTACTCTCTTGCCTAGTACAATGTTTCCGATCTTCAGGACAAGATCTTCTTGACAATGCATCTGCGTTGCCATGAGATTTCCCGCTGCGATGTCTGATAGTAAAGTCGTATCCCGGCTGCTGCTGGGCGGTGATGTTAGCCGCACTTCCCTTCTTAGATCGTTCTAGGGTTCGCTTAGGGCAGCTGGATCGAAGATGGCCCCTTTCCCCACAGCCATAGCACCTAGGGCTGTATCCTTTATTGCGGTCGCGAACTGTAGCTGCTGCAACCTCCCTGACGCGATGGAGATGATGATCCTGCCGCACGGTTTCCACCTCCAGTGCATGGGCCAAGGCGTCCTTAAGTGTCTCGTGGTGTCCGAGCCTCACAGCAGCTCTGACTTCCAGGTCGCGGATGCCGTCGATGAATGTCTGCACCAGGTTCCCTTCAATGAGCGCAGGTACAGACCGGTATGCTTTCCGCACCAGCTTCTCCACCTCTAGAGCCCACTGCTGCAGGTTTTGGTTGATGCGCTGCACACGATCTTTAAGCTGCGCACGAAAGACGTGTTCCAGGTGAGCGTCGCCATATTCGCCTCCAATGCCTCAAGGAGTTGCTCATAAGTCACTTCCTCCCCGAGAGCTTCCAGAACTGTTAAGGCCTGGTCGCGCAGGCCTAGTGTGAGAGCAGTCACGGCCCGACATTTATTCCAGCCGTTCGCCCTCATAACAGCCTCGAACTGGATTTTGTAGGCTGACCAGGAAGAAGTCCCGTCGAACGGTGGCACTTTCAACCCACGTAGCGAAGGTGTAATAGCTACTACGGGAGCTGTAGTTCCATTACCCAGTTTAAGGTCGTCCAGCGTTTTCTTCACGTCAGCCACCACGTAATCAACCCGATTGTTCACTTGGTCGATTTGGGTTTCAGCTTCCGACAGGCGGTTGTCATGTTGAGTAACCCTATCCTTCACCTCCCTTATCTCTTTCCCAAAGGTAGCATGAAGGTCCTTCATGAGGAACATCTGCTCTTCCGACCGACGAGCCTGTTCCGCCTGCTGATCTTCCAACCGACGGGCCTGTTCCTCCTGTCGGCGGGCCTGTTGCTCTTGTGGG
This sequence comes from Parnassius smintheus behrii, assembly GCA_036936625.1. Classification (NCBI taxonomy): domain Eukaryota; kingdom Metazoa; phylum Arthropoda; class Insecta; order Lepidoptera; family Papilionidae; genus Parnassius; species Parnassius smintheus. The sequence goes on along the minus strand of JAUPFT010000001.1, from coordinate 29,729,641 downwards.
TGGGCCTGTTCATCCTGTCCGCGCTGCAGCTGCTGCAGCATCACCATCAGAGCACCTAAGTCAGGTGCCACAGACGTAGGAGCTGCTAACGGGCCGGCTTCCGGCACCTGGCCCTCCGACGTCTGCGGCGTTGCACCACCAAATCTTCTTTGGTCCGTCTCCTGCTGGCGTTGACTTTGGGTACGGACACCCTACGTTTCCTCCTTAGGTAAAATTGGCATGATTTTATCCCACTTCTGACACCAATTGTTACGAGCTTGAGGTTCGTGACAGTAAGAATTGCCGATAGAATTACCAAAATTAACACTTTAATTCACTTTACACTAATCAAACTTAAAACACTAATAATTAATCACACTGATTCACTTTATTCCGCGCCGAAGCTTCGCTTGTCTCGCCAAATTCAATACTTCCCGATCGCATCTTGCAGCGACTATAAATATAAATTAGCACCGAAATATCCAGAATATTCAAGTAAACACGCGCAAGGTACCGAGAGTTCGAGTTTCAACTTCTAGAGGTTTAGTTCTTCGGTTCGAGACTAGATGGTGCTGTCGGTTGAAAGATTAGTGATGTCATTTTCTGGAAAGTTCCCCTCGTTCTCGTCGCTGACACTAGATGGCGCAAGTGCCGTCGACTTAGGCGCGTGACATTATTAATTATATTACTCATATCTTAATACGACGGTTATACATATTACTATTCTATATATATATATATATATATATATATATATATATATATATATATATATATATATATATATATATATATATATATATATATATATATATATATATATATATATATATATATATATATATATATATATATATATATATAGTAAATTAATTTTTAGATATTTAATAAAAAAAATTAAAATTGAACGTATCTTTCACTACCCAAATACATAAGTTTACATAATATATAACATATACCTAGTATGTATCTTCTTTGGTAAAAGTCTATAATATTCCATTTCGGTTCGATATCAACCCTAGCGTTACACGTTTCGACTCAAGGTCACTAGCGCTTAAGGCCCAATACGACGCGAATGACCTTGCTCGTTTCGCAGCAAACCACGCGCCGCCAGTACCTACGCTTTGTTTATATAGACATGTATAATACCTATAATCAAAGCCGTACGGGCTTTGATTATATTTGACTGAGCTAGCTCAGATGCAGAGTAATGAACAACACAGAGAGCATCGCTTACTTCTTAAATAAATTTTTCTTATTTATAATATTAGTTACTATAGATTATAAATTCTGTACTTTATTCGTTATAAAATATTGTTCGAAAAGTTATTGAATTGATAACGATTTTTTTTTAATTGGTGCATCATACGTTAAGAACCTCATATAACTGAAAATATTTGTTCTTGTGAGTCTTACAAGATGCCGTAATGCAAATTGCATAAATTATGAAGGGAAAAAAACTAAAAAGTCGGTGATTGCCCCATAGTGGGGATAGGTGCTGTGTATGTAAATTCTCACAAGACTACTCCGACTGGTCAATCACTTCACATCCGAAGTATATCGGTTTTTCTTAATTATGTACTTACCCCATGCTTTCGGACAATACATTGACTATGACATTATTTGCGGTCTCTGTGCTTGCACTACTCTGTACATTCTTTTCCGACTGGGTCTTGATATTTACATTTTTAGAGTTTCTCACTTGAAACTAGAAAAGTATAAATGATCAGTTTGGCTAATGTAAATGAGTAAAAATGCAACCTATTAGGCAGCCTCAAACAAAAAACTACTTACAAAAATATAAGTATTAACCTCAAAGTACAACATTCGATCAGCGTTCATGCGATAAACTCTCTTTGTTTTACCACTTAGGTAACATTTATTTCTTTTCCTACCCATATTTACATTTATAGACACTATTTTTATTAGGGGTTTTAATTAAAACGAATTATGTCAATAAATAATATTTTGTATCGAAAATAAGGGTCCGTTCACACAGACCGGCTCGGAGAGGAGAGCAGATTTTTATCACGTTGGAAACAGTGTTTTGAGTGATTGTAGTAAAGTTTATTTTTGCATTTGCACCTTTTTTGTCATTAAAAATGCCTGAACGCGCTTCGTGTGAAGTAATAAAAGGAGCCGACCGGCTCCGCTTGCGTGCTCTTTCTCGCTCGCGCAGCCGATCGGCTCTGATTGCGTGCTCTTTCTCGCTTGCGCAGCCTGTCGGCTCCGATTGCGTGCTCTTTCTCGCTCGCGCAGCCGATGGGCTCCGATTGCGTGCTCTTTCTCTATCGCGTAGCCGATCGGCTCCGATTGCGTGCCCGCTGCGGCCGCGCCGACCGCCATTTTGATAGCAACATTTGAACGTAATAGTTGTGCGTACTTGTACGAAAAGATGAATGATGAAAAATTAATAATACTCGTGTCAAAATATGAGTGTTTATTTGACATAACCAAGCCATCATATAGCGATCGGATAATGAAAGACAATGCATGGGAGGAAATTAGCAAATGTCTCGGAATAAGTGGTAAGTAAGGTTTTCATTGTTTTACACCTACCCCCAGATACTCAAACGAATTTTAAAGCAAGGGCTTCTTAAACTCGTGCTGCGACGTGTTAGATTCAAAGTCAAAATAGGAATAACATGAGTTTAAATGCGCCCTTACTTTAAAAACTCGTTTGAGTATCTGATCGTTAGAATATACTTATGTAGTAGACAATTTTTATTAAATATAACTTAAGAAACTCGCGTAGCCACTTGATCTTGCCAATCTAAAGCACCACTTGATGAAAAATAATCCTTAAATTTATTCCTTGTGGTTAGAACTGCGTCGCTATTAGAACTGTTTTCATTATTATTGTCTGTTATTGCTGTTAATAAATTTATATTGCTGTGAAATTCATTCTCTTGTCCTGGCGTCCGATTTTCTATTAAAAAATTATGTAAACATGTAGTTGCTAATATAATTAAATCACAGTACTTCGGCTGAATTTTCATTCGTTTTGGATAAATTTCAAATCTTTGAGTTAGCATTCCAAATGCACATTCTACGACTTTTCTTGCCCTGCTTAAACGCAGATTAAATACTTTTTTTGATAATTCTGTTCTTGCTTGTTCTCTTGGATACGGCCGCAATATATTATTGCTCAAAGGAAATGCCTCGTCTCCTATAAAAACATGTGGTAAGCTTTCAGTGGTACTAGGTAGAGGTTTATTTGGGGGCAGCTTTAACTTATTGGTGTTGAGTTTTTTCCAAAATTTTGAATTCTGTAAAATTCCGCCGTCGCTATTTTTACCATATGATCCGACATCAACAATTAAAAAACTGTATTTCGCGTCGACCACAGCTAGTAACACTGTACTGAAAAAGTTTTTATAATTATAGTATAAGCTTCCACTATTATCTGGTGCCTGTATATTGACATGCTTTCCGTCTATAGCACCCAAACAGTTAGGAAAATTCCAAATATTAAAGAAATCACGTGAAACCTTTTCCCACATTTATTCATCTGGCATCTGCATAACTATGGGCATCAAAACATCACAAATTACTCTGATTGTCTCATGAATAATTGAATGAACTGTAGAAATTCCCATTCGAAAATTAAATGACAAGTTTTTGAAACTGCAACCAGTGATGAGGAATCTGTAAAAATAAAACAAACACACAAAATAGAAATATAAGACTGCCGTACCAAAACGAACTATAAAATAAAAAAGAGTTATTAATTTTTCATTTCTGTTCTTTCCAGTGACGCAGTGCCAGGATCGTTGGAAGAAACTGCGAGATAACTTCAGAAAAGCCTATTATAACCGAAAAGGCAAGAGTGGCGATGGTGCAACTACGTCCAAATTGATAAAATTTGAAAAAGAACTTTCTTTTATAATACCATTTTTTCGCAATCGAAACCAAATATCTAATGTAACATTATCATCGGATGATTCAGAGCCTGGCACACCAATACCACCACCATCGACATCATCTAAACGTTCTGACCATTCTGAAGTTGAATCGCTTGCAAGTACTTCTGGCTCGAAAAAGAGCAAAGATGTTGCTACGGTTTTCGAAGAGTATCTTGAAGAAAAAAGAAATACTACACCCCGTGACAAGGCATTACGTAATTTTTTTTTGTCTATGTCAGATACAGTGGAAACATTCCCAAAAGAAGTCCAAGCACGAATTAAAAGGCGCGTGTTTAACATTGTTAATGAAGCTGAATTAAGTCTGTATGAAAATAGTACAGATTTGAATTATTCTTTATCTATAAATTCACCGCCATCGACTAATCAATCTACTTACCTAGTGTCAAACGAAACCTATATTCCTCAAAACTATCCAGATCAGACTACTTACGGGTACAATACCAGCACACAAAATACAAAATAATAAACAATCAAAAACAATAATAATTATAATAATAATAATTAAACACACACAAATCTGTACTATTTAATTACATTTCATTAACGTAAATAATGCTTAATAAATGGAGGGCTGTGATTTTGTGATCTAAATAACATGATTAGTATAAATAATTGTTTTTTATTTACCTTAAAGTTACCGTTAACCTTTCTTCGGCTGTAATGGTGCAACGATAATTTGTAGTCTTTTTTGTTATATGTACTCTTAACAAATCTGTCAATTTCAAAAATTGCCAATATTCCATACGATAATACTCATAAAATTTTAGGCTATCTCTCTTCAATTCCTCGAAAATGGTGTGAAACTCCCCATGGATTAGTCTGTTTTTCCAAATATGTTTTACCCATATTTGTTTCCGCTTGCGCTTACGTTTCCTATGTTCTATTTCAAGTAATCTTGCTAACAAATATATTTCTTCGTCGGAGCTATCTAAATCCATGTTTCGAAAAGCACACGTTAACACACCGAAAACAAAACTTAGACTGCGCGGAATACTGGCACTGCCTTTGTAGTGTATCCACCCGACTCCGAGCGCATCCGACCGGCTCCGAGCACATCCAACCGCACCCGCTTTCAGATCTCTTCCAGCCGGTCGATGTGAAATAGTTGGCGGCTCCGCTCCGGCCAATTCCAAGCGTATACGACCCGGTCTGTGTGAAAAGAAAAAAGCAGGCCGATGCTCTCCGAGCCGGTCTGTGTGAACGGACCCTAAAGATAGCAGGTACCTTCGGAATCACAATACAAACATTTTTACGTAAAAGAATTTTTCCTAAATTAAAATTCACAGAGTTTTGGAAGAACAATAATTTTATATATCATTTCTTAACAATTTTTTATTTGTTGGTATATTCATTTATTTTAAAATTTTAAAATGACGGTGATCTTGTGAAGGACCCGAACAAACCTACAAAAATGTTTTAAATTTTAGAATTACTTCAGGTCAAAGTTCTAGTCAAGAGAAATACATTAATTTTCGCCAGTTCTCTTCGTATTCGGCCTTAAGGCATTTATTTTAGAATGGCGTATGAATTACTGTTATAAATATCACAATTTTACATAAAATAAAAAGAAATCACTCTGAACTTTCGGCGTTCCACGTGTCGCTTTGATGAAGGTGCTCCGTCTTTTTTATAGAATTTTATATTTGTGTCTGGACTAAAAACGAAAGTATTATACTTTTTTATATTCCTTGTAATATAGTAAACACGTAGATATATAATTTGTGGTACAAAAAGTGAAAAGTAAATTGCCAAAAGTACTTCAAAATCCGGAAGGCGCATTTGGGCGGTTGGGTCATAAATGTGTTATTTTTCAAATTCTCATTTATTTTTAGTGTAAAATGTAAGTAAAAATAGTTTTCTTACATATTTCAAATAACATGACGTTGTATTTATTTCAAATTCACACAAAAATATTTTAGAAATATTGTTCGAAATGTCATACAGATAAAATATTATTATTATTATTTTAATTTTTTAATATTTTAATATTTTGGTATGAGTAACGAATGGAAACACATAAAACATAAAAATATACATATTTCCAAACATTTTCATATAAATTTCTCCAAAAACAAAAGTGTAGAATTCAAATTAGTAGTAATTTTGTCACTAAAATTGAAATATATACTACTACTATGCTATACAGGGTAATTTATGTATTTTATTACAATTTCTAGCAACCAAAAATAATTTTATTCGATAGTTTATACATTCAACAAGAATTCCTGTAAGTTTTATCCATAAATATTGTATCAAAGTGAAAATATAGCAAAATTTGCAATATAGCAAAAAATTTCCTAACTTACAAATTTTCCCGCCATTAAGGTCCTGAGGGAACGGGAGTATAACATGTCGCGCGCTGTCAGAGTTAAGTTATTAAGCTCTCACGTACAGGGAGTGTCACCGCTGTGGTTCTAGTACGTAAGTACATATTACTTCAATGTGTATTTCAAAATAAAACCAGTCCAAAGATAAATAAATCTCTCTCAAAAATGGTATTTGCACTTGTTATTATTATTACCAAAATCAGAAAAAACAACAAAAACACAACTTTTTAAGAATAACTATAGAGTCTATTTGATAAACTCTGAATATTAAATCAAATATTTAAAAAAAAGACGTGTGGCACTCGGGGACTGCCGCGGTAAAGCTATTGCATAGCATTTTGTATCAACTTATGCAATTATAATTATTTATTTATTTTATTTATGCAGTATTTCTTTTTCTTTGATATTAACTCAAGTTACACTTTTTGAGCGTGGTGACCGATAAGAAAACAATTTTTTTTCTTTTATTAAATAAATAAATAATAAATGCACTTTGTTCATTCATATTCAAAACACTTTATACACAAATTTTACAAGTGCAGTTATTCACTGTTGTACATAAATACCTATACACCTTGTTGATGATGTAGGCCGCTGGTGTCGTCTGGGAGAAAAATATACAAAAAAAAAATTTGGTGAGCGCGTGTACATCCGCGGGGAGGGAGACATAGGTGTCACCTCGTATGATGTTCTAGTGCAACTAACTCGAAACGCGGGATCATGTACTCAGCGGTGCAACACCGTTGTTGCAAATATACCTTCACCCTACTGATAAAAATCGCGGTAAGTGCCACCGTCCCCGTATGCACACGTACTTATTTATTATAGAAAAACAGCAAGTACATTAGGTAAGTAACAATGTTTTATGAGTATATTTTTTTACATATTTTATTTTTTATTGATTAATATTATTTATATTTCAGGTGTTCGAGAAGCAACGTGAGCGTCGTCAACATCCTCCCCCCAAGTGTCGGTTCGCCGACACTCATTATCAAGCTGGAGAAAGGCCACGCGAGCAGCTGATCGCTTCATCACTCCTGACTTAGTCCTAACGTCAACTACTCTGACTCTGCCGTCTGAACCTGGATAAACCTTTTCAATAATACCTATTGGCCAACAGTTTCGAAATAATGATGGATCGACTACTACTACAAGATCTCCTACTTTTAATTGCGGACCTTCCCTATCCCATTTACGACGAGGAATTAGCTCTGGCAAAAACTCTTTTACCCATCTGCTCCAAAATAAGTCTGTCAACCGTTGGGCAATACGCCACTGTCGTCTAACATACATGTCGCCATCATCAAAGACCCCAGGTACAGGTAAGTTCGACGAAGATCCTAGTAAAAAATGATTTGGAGTTAATGCCTCTTTACTTTGAGGGTCCACCGAAACATGGGTAAGCGGTCTACTATTAATTATATTTTCGACTTCAGCGAGAAGCGTTAATAAAACTTCTTCTCGTGGAGCCCTCTCTCTAAGAACGACTTTCAGTGCCGTTTTCACACTTCTAATCAGACGCTCCCAAGCTCCCCCCATATGAGGACTGGCTGGTGGTATAAACTGCCAGGAAACTCCTTTGTTTAATGCTTCGGCTATAACTTGCTGCTGCTTAATTTCTTCAAAAGATTTTCGAAGTTCAGCATCAGCACCTCGCGTGTTAGTTCCGTTGTCAGATATGACAGTATGAGGCCACCCACGGCGTGCAGCCATCCTCTTAAGTGCCATTATAAGTGAGTCTGCGGTAAGCGTCGATACTATTTCAATATGAACAGCTCGTATTGTTAAACATGTAAAAAGAACACCATATCTTTTGGGTCTCTGCCTGCCCACAGTTACTTCGATCGGACCGAATAAGTCTACACCACAAACGGTAAAAGGTCTTTGATGATGAACCAATCTTTGAAATGGCAAGTCCCCGAGGCGAGGCGGTCTTGGTGCTGCTTTTCGTATTCGGCAAACTAAACACTGTGAAGCTACGGAGCGAACTGTGGGTCTCAGATTTACAACCCAATATTTTTGTCGTAGCTCGTTTATTACAAGTTCATTATACGAATGAGCAGCACGTACGTGGAAGTCCAAAACCACCAGCCTTGCTATGCGATGTTTACCATCCAGAATCACCGGGTTTTTCATAGTTTCAGTGACGTTTGCAGCCGCGTTTATACGCCCTCCTACACGCAATAAGCCGTCTTTATCTAAAAATGGTGTCAATGAACGTAAACGACTATCACGATTAATTTCTTTATTTTGTTTCAGCAAATCAATTTCAGTCTGAAATGATTGTGATTGTGAATAGCGTAACAAAAGTACTTCGGCTCTATTCATTAACAAATTATTAATACGCCGAGTACCGGTTTTTCTACATTTTTCTATAAATAATAGTACAGATGCGGTGCAGCGAAGCAAGCGCAGCCACACGGAGAAACGGTTTGGATCCGGAATAGGCAAATCATAAATACTATTACAATTCTCCTTTGGTGATTTTATTACTACATATATTTTATCTAACAGCTCATTGTTGCTCTTTTCGTTATTTTCAGGCTCTCGGGGCCAATACTTTTCTTCCGTGTACAGAAAAGACGGACCCGTTAACCAAGAGGAGTCCTTGTTGAAGTCGTAATCATTATTTTTTGTAGCTAAATCCGCTATATTTAAATTTGTCGGCACATAATGCCACTCATCAATTTTACTTAACTCATCAATTTCACCTAACCTATTTGCAATAAAAACTTTGTAATTTCTATGCTCGTTACGTATCCAATAAATAACAATCATTGAATCAGTCCAATAAAAACACGTGACGGTTTAATTCTATGCTCCTTTTTTATAGTCTCTGCCAAGCGACATGCTAATAGCGCGCCTTGAAGTTCGAGTTTAGGCATAGTTAACGGTTTTAACGGCGCAACGCGACTTTTACTCGCAATGAATGACACCTGCACGCCGTTGCTGTCTTGTTTACGCCAATAAGCAACACATGCGTATGCGCATGGAGATGCATCACAAAAAATATGCAATTGCAACGACGTCTCATCGTCGTTTACGGTGTGGCCGCTCTTCTCATTCACACCGACAGAATCGTTGCTATAGAAATACCACCGCGGGATTCGAACGTAACTCATTTCTTGTAACTGCGAAATCCAATCTTTAAATAAAACAAATAAACTATCTGTTATTTCCTGATCCCACTTTATACCTACATTCCATATTTCGCGCATTAAAATTTTGGATTTTATCGTAAAAGGTGCTAAAAAACCATGAATATCATATACAGACATTATAATACGAAGAACTTCACGCTTAGTCGGTTTTCGTGATAGTTGTAAAATATCACTCGGTATACGCTTTAACGAAAGATCGAACCCGAACATATCACTCGCGGGAAACCACAAAAGCCCAAGCGTTCGTTCCGGCTGGGATTCAACATTAAACCGTATCGCCATGTCATTTAAAGTCTCTTTTGGCATATCATTAAGAACATCTGACTTGTTACTTAACCAGTTACGCATCACGAAACCACCTTGCTGATTAATATATGAAACATCTTTTATCATTTTTGTAGCAGTAGCGACGTCTGGTAAACTATCGATAAAATCGTCCATATATTGATTTTTCCTAATTGCATTAACTGCATCCGGCATTTTATTCTGAAAGCGCAATGTGTTTTTATTTTGGTTAATATATTGTGCTATAAATGGGGAGCAGTTAGCGCCAAAAATTAATGACGTCATAATATATTTCTTAACAGGATGTTGTATAGGTAATTTTGAACCTTTGTTACTACTTCCGAAGCCTAATTGTTCATTTTCATTGCTTAAATAGATATCTTTCCACAAAAAACGCAAAGAATTAACATCTTCTCTTCGTACATTAATCCTTAAAAACATATCTTTTATGTCCCCTATGATACCTACGCGGTTTTCTCTAAATCGTAACATTATTCCTAATAACGATTGTAACAAATCAGGGCCTTGTAAAAGAAAATCATTTAAAGAATAACCGTTCGACTTTGCTGCCGCGTCATAAACTAAACGCAGTTTTTTCTTATTTGGATTATCTACACCAAAGTGCGGCAAATACCATATTATACGTTTATTAGAGTTTTCATCGGTCTCATTAAGTTCTCTAGCATAACCATTAGAAAATAAGTATCTCATTCTTTCACAATAACGAGTTGCATACTCTTTGTTGAGCAAAAATTTTCTTTCTATTGACTTTAGACGATTAAAAGCGTTAGGGTAAGAGTCGGGTAAATGTAATTCATCGTATTTCCACGGTAAGCCGACATTCCATTGACCATTTACTAATTCTGCAGTGTCATCTAAAATTTGTAAAGCGCGTATTTCGTCTGGGTTGCGGCGCGGCTTCGAACCTACACCAATAGACTCTAACGCGAAGGATCTACGAACCGCATCGTGCAACTGCGCGCAGGTGCATTCACCGTTATCGTTATCGAGAGAGAGATCGCTAGCAATCGATTCTACCGTGTGTAAGTGAAAGATACACTGCGACTGTCCCGCTTTTTCGGTGCAACTATTAATGAAAGAGACAAAGCGATCAGTGCAATTAACATCACTTACCATATATCCGTGCACACACCATCCAAGCGCAGTTTGAGTTATGTACGGCTCACGCTGCTTACCACGAACACAACGAATGGGAGAAATTAAATGATGGTTGTCCTGACCTATTAATAATTTTGGCTTAGCGTTACAATTACATAACATAAGATCTTCACTTAACAATCCATAATTATTAAAGTCCATATTCGGCACTTTTTGTGTTGGTAAATTTAATTCTTTAATTTTACGCGCACGGAAAGTAAACATTTCGTTATACGAATTGGTAACACTAACACTCACTACTTGAGATTCACACACAAGCTCGCCCGAGTCCCATGCGCTGCGCGCGCGCAATATCACGTTTGCACCGTATAATCCGAGCTCATCTGCGATATCAGAGGATATCACCGTCACGGTAGCTCCATCATCCAGTAGTGCATGCGTATGCAAACTGCCATTCGGTCCGTGAAGAGTGAGCGGCACCACTTTCAAAAGCACCTTGTGACAGTGGGATGCCACCGTATGAGTCACTGTTTCATTGGTGCTGGGATGCTCATCCTCACTTCGCTCCACAGTTTTTAAGCTTTCTTCCAATGGTTTTATCCAGTGCAGTAAACGATGATGCGGTTGATTGCAGCCGTCAATGTCGCAATTACTGCCAATACAAGACATACCATTCGTATGGCGGGGGGCAAGACATTTGAAGCAAAGTTTATTTACGCGTACAAATCGCCAGCGATCTTTGCGTAAGGCGCGCTTAAACCGTGAACAATCTGCGACACCATGAGCCCATTTTCGGCAAAATGTACACTTTTCCGCGTTTTGTAATTGATTACTATTTGTGTACAACAACGAGTGTGAACGGTGTTTACGTTCATCGGGCTTCTTTAAATTATATTTAGCGTGAATATGACTTACTCCTGATGCAGCTGTTTTAGTGGCTTCCTCATATAAAAAATCACTAAGCAATTCTAGCTTCGGTAAATTACACTCTCGCTGTTCATAAACGTAGTCGGTCCATTTTGCGACAAGCAAAGTTGGAAGCTTAGATACGACAATCGATACTAACTCCGGGCTGCGAAGATAATCACTTTGTTGCATTGCTTTGGCAGCAGCCACATAGTTCTTTATTTTTATTGCAAAATTAATGATATCATTATGATAAGTTAACGGCAACGGATATAGTTTTTTAAGCTGTAAAACTATTTTACTCATAATTGTTTCTGGTTTGCCAAATCGAAGTTCTAAGGTGTCAATTATTAAATCGGGTGTAGTTCCACCAATCAAGAGTGAAGTCACTGCTTCTTTAGCATCGCCACGAAGACACTTACGTAGCCGCCATAAATTCTCTGTGTCACTATATTTGCATAATTGGGTAGATTCTTGGTACGCCTGTTTAAACTGCAACCACTCCATGGGATCTCCAAAAAATAAAGGCAGGTCTTTAGACGTTGCTAATCTTGTTAAGAGCTCCTGGTTCTGTATTTTATATGATGAGGCAGCCACTGCATCATTCAAGGCATGTGCTAGCTTTTCTAGGCCGATTTTTTCACAAGAGTACTCTTCTCGGTTCTCCTCATGCTGTTTTCCTGGAGCATTCAGCCAATTTTCAACTTTGCTGGTCGAAGATTTCATAGCCGACTTGTGGGAAGAGCGTGAATGAGACTCCAATTCTGCCATCTCAGCTGCAAGCTGTTTGTTTAGCAGCTTCGACTGAATATTTGCCTTAAGCTTGGCAGCTTCTGCCTGAGCACTCTTAACTTTGGCTTCTGCTTCAGCTTCTGCTGCTTGTATTTCCACGAGAGCCATAGCTTTAGCGGTTTCGTATTCCAATTGCCGTTTGCGTGCCGTACTTGACGACGTGCCTGCGGTCTTTGATGACTTTTTACTCTTACTAGAGGCACTTAGCGCATTTCCAGGTTTTTCCAGCACTTCATCCTTTAAGCTGAACGATGGTAACACATCTTGGTTGTTCTTGCACTCCGATTTTGCAGCGGTGCCACGTGGTCGTCGCTTTTTTTGCGGCGTAGCCGGCGCGTGGAACATAACTGGTACTTATTATTATTATATTTTTTGCAGACGACGTAAGGATTCGGCCGAAGGACCACTATGTTGATGATGTAGGCCGCTGGTGTCGTCTGGGAGAAAAATATACAAAAAAAAAATTTGGTGAGCGCGTGTACATCCGCGGGGAGGGAGACATAGGTGTCACCTCGTATGATGTTCTAGTGCAACTAACTCGAAACGCGGGATCATGTACTCAGCGGTGCAACACCGTTGTTGCAAATATACCTTCACCCTACTGATAAAAATCGCGGTAAGTGCCACCGTCCCCGTATGCACACGTACTTATTTATTATAGAAAAACAGCAAGTACATTAGGTAAGTAACAATGTTTTATGAGTATATTTTTTTACATATTTTATTTTTTATTGATTAATATTATTTATATTTCAGGTGTTCGAGAAGCAACGTGAGCGTCGACAACACACCTATATACTTTCTCATAAACAGCTGCTTATGTATTCGTCCGATTTCGGAGCAGCTCGTCTCGATTCGTGCGAGCTTAGTAGAGTCGTACAATACGTCTAGTTGCACGCACACAAACACCGTGTCGAAGACTGCCGAAAAGAAACGACGTTAGACAATGCACGGCCTTCAAGCGCCGCGCAAGTGATTCTCGTCCCACCTGTCCGCGCAGTAACTTTTTTTTACGACCGCGCGAGACTGTCGCAACAAAAACGATTACTACTGAAAACTAATATTGGTACCTACCTAACATTCAAATAAAAATATTCTCAAAAAGCTCAACGAATTCAGAATTTAATTTTATTAAAAGAAAATTGGTCAAATAAAAAATAAAGGATGAAAATAAAGCATATGGGAATATTAAAATAAATCGTATTTATTTTTTATTTCGAGTTTTACAAGAAAAGTATAATATTTACTGGAGACAATTATTTTATTATTATAATAGTACATGATATTCCCTTTAAAATGACACCAAATGAAAATAATATCTTATATCTATATCTACAAATAAATAAAATTGAAGTGTCTGTTTGTAATATTAAAACAACAGCTTTTTATTAAATGCATATGAAAGTACTAGTAACAAAAACACAATTTTTAAAATTTTTATCTGTCTGTCGGTATGTCTGTCTGTCTGTCTGTTTGTTCCAGCTAATCTCCGAAACAGCTGGATCTATTTTGACGGGACTTTGACTGGCAGATAGCTGATGATATAAGGAATAACTTGAACTACTTTTGTTTTAGAAAAAGAATTAGGGTTCCGCGCAAAAAAATTAAAACCCATGAAATCCATATTCCACGCGGGCGAGATCGCGGGGAACAACTAGTACTCAATATAGATAAATGTATACTTATTTTTATTTATTTATTATTTTAATAAATAAATAAAAATAAGTATTAATAATTTCTAGACACATCTCAACAGATATTTCGTTAATAAATTGCTGTCAATACTGAAGCATTCTTTTATATTTAGCATCCATTTAACATAAAAAACTGATAACAATACTTTTTAAACAACATATAATCAATAAACGATAATCGCGTATAGTGAATTTAGAGGTATGATATGTAAACGTTTTTGAATCGTCGTAATGATACATATTTCCTAAAGGAAATATCTTCACAATTAATTTGATGTAAAATAACATTAGAAATAACGTATAAAAACGGAGAAATTATCAAATTTTTGATCGAGTTCCTAACCAGTACACAAACAAAAATGGCGAAATGTCATTTTCACATTTTTTTCTATATAGTTATTTGTTACAGAGTACACAGATAAAATTCACTCTCATAGATGACAAATTTCACTTCGGTTCATTTTCGCACGCTTTCTCGAGAGCGACGCGTCGTGACTTGTTTACGCATTTACTTCAAATACCCCGCCCGCACACCGCAGGAAACATATACCTACGAAAAAAAACGTAACAAACTTCTGCCAGATAAGGCTTGATAAGATCTTTGGTGTTTTTGCACCATAACCTGACTATGGTAAATTTTAAATATGACTAGATAGATAAGAACAGTTGGTTTAATATGATTGTTGAAAACAAATACCCTTTAATTGTAATGAAAAATACTTGAGGTTAATGAATGTTGAATCAAAAACATTATTTTTTTATTTAATTTACGGACTCCTATCCAGATGTTTACTAGGAGAATACAAAGTTTATTTCATTTTTGTAATATGGCTAATTATTAATTAGGCAGGGATTTCTAAGATTAATAACTAATTAACTAAGATTAAGGTTAAGAACTAAGATTAAGATTAATGATAAGATAGGAACTGATTTAATATAAGGTTTACATTTACAATGTTCCGAAATAAATAAATAAATAATTGACCATGAGTGAGTAAAAATAATATCTTTTATTTTACAGTATCTAATGTTGTTATATAAGGTGCTTCTAAAATTGGACTTGGCCAATCAGCTGACCGATTTCCATACAAAGTGCAATTTTTTTTGAGAATTGACTATGGGTTCCTTGGAGAAAGTGGTACAGTATCATGAGTAGAACCACCAGTTGCAACCATGGCATATTGTAGTTTAGAAGCACCTTATATTTCAGTTAAAATAAGTGCGAGTAGGTATTATTTTTCTTGTACCGAATTTCGGCCCATCTCTAATATATATATATTGAGAATCTAAATTGAGAATTTAAACTATACGCGTGTGTGTGTTTGTGTGTATATAAAGAGGGCTACTTTTAATATCGCTCATTTTAATATCAAAAATTTAGGTTATCTTTATAGCAGTATTATATTTTCAATTCAAAATTAGTACTGCATTTGTGATAATAATAAAATGTATGTACATAGAGTACTCACTCATTTTCTTTCACTATTATTTCGTGACTTTCTTCATTAATAATAAATGCACTTTGTTCATTCATATTCAAAACACTTTATACACAAACACCGTGTCGAAGACCGAAAATAAACGACGTTAGACAATGCACGGCCTTCAAGCCACACCTCCGTTCCCGTCGGAGTGGGGAGCGTGAGGTTTTTTCGTTACGGCGGAATAAATTTCTGGATTCGGTCCCCGCGCTCAAGGCCCGCGATAGAAGCTATGCAATAGCTTAAAAACAAACGTATTTTTAAAAACATAAGAAATAAAATTATATTTTCTTTTCTCATTTATCAACATAAAACATCAAAAGCTTCTAGCCTCTAATAAAAAAATTAACAAAAAACCAACCTTACTTCAAACATGTGGACTCTTTGAGATCATTACTTAATATTATTATCTAAGAAATCGGATGAGAAATAAAATAACAGTTAACATTAATTAGAATCGGAATCAGAAGTTGAATTTAAGTCATTGCTAATTTCGGGCAGACTTTGGAAAAAATTGGTGATGGGCATAATTTGTGATTTGCACATGTTTAACTAATCATTCTTCTTTGCCTTTGGAATCGACAGTATATTGTCGTACAGGGCATCTACGTTAGAGACATATTGTCGCCTAGTTGAGGCCTTTACAATTAAAACGTAGTAATCATCGGCGGCTAAATCATATTTATAAAATAACTTAAAGGGATCTTCAGGTTTGATACACACCTCTCTTATTTTATTCCATTGCACTTTATCACCGTTGGTACTTTTGAGCCAACTGCCCCTTAATCGGAAAAGTCGGTGTATTGCATTTCCTCAACCGCGTACTTTCTGTTTTGCTTAGCACAACAAACTAAACAATACCATTCAAATGGTGTAAATGAGTTTTTTTTTTGCGGACCTCTCTACTAAAGCGTGGACGCTGTCGCCCTCATTTTGCGTATGACCAACTTCTAAAAAACAATGGTGTATTTTAATCTGATATGTAATAGCCGCATGCATGTACATAGCATAAACAATACGATTTCGATTTTGGCCTACACAATTGTCAGACCAAAACTTAAACTCACTTGTACCCTGATCCTTACATTTGGAGATGTATTTAAATAAACAACTTGCTACCTTACTAGCCCCACGTTTTCCTTGTCCCTCATGCCACATAAAACAAGTACCTTCTTTTTCGTTTAAATTAAAAACAGTGAAATTGAATACTGAAATCTTTCGTTTGTAGTAAAGAACGCTTATATTACCATAAAGACAAGTAAGAACTTTTTGAAATTCAAAAGTAGCTAGGTACTAATTGTAGTGTATTTCGTAAATAAGACACGGGTAAGCGGATTGACGGTTTATTCGTGACTGTTCGAGCAGCCTTTTACAATCAATCACTTATATATTTAATGTACCCTCATTACAATCCTTAATTAATCCTTAATTAAGACTTACAATTAGTTATACATATAAGTATTTTATACTATACTGTTATACAGAAAAGGAAAAAAAATCTTGAAAATATTAAAAAAAAGAAGTATATAAAAATAATATAGTGAGATGGTAACTACTCTTTATAGCGGGGGGGGGGGGGGGTATCCAAACGGCACTTGCGTACCGGCCGGAAGACCTGGGGCGGCGTTGCGAGCGGCACAGGCGACGTATGAGCTGATGGAGCACGAAGTGTTGACGTTTCCCTTGCCGTATCTAAGTAATCACTCTTATCTATTATTTCGGCTTCCTCCGGTGCTTTTGATTTCCTCCCGGTGTCTGTTACGGCAGGGTTTATTCTAGGCGCATTAATTTCCTCTGCACCGGAGCAAGACAAAGACTCGGAACTCGAATTTGGCTGACTATTACTACTACGGGAACAAATCAGTGAACTCCTAATTCTACGTTTTAGCTGGTCGATATGCTTATGTGACTCCTTACCTATAGTGTCTAAAACTTTGTAGTCCGTTACGCCCAAACGTTGCGTCACTTGTCCGGCTGCCCACTTGTCGCTCCCCTGATATTTGCGAAGCCATACATCATCACTCGGCTGCAGGCCACGTTCACCAGTGGGAGCGTTCTCTTTCTGGTTAATTTGAGTTTTAATAATTTTATTCCCAATATCCAGCCTAAGTACGTCTAGTTTAGTACGTAATCTTCTTCCTAACATGAGAGAAGCGGGACTTTCGCCCGTAGTACAATGTTCGGTATTTCGATAATGCAATAAGAAAGTGTTTAAAAATAAATTTATATCTTTATTTTCCCTCAATGCCTTTTTAATAACTTTCTTGACAGTGCGTACTGCGTTTTCCGCGGCACCGTTTGAAGCCGGGTGGTACGGTGCGGTGAAAACATGCTGTATACCATTATTTGTTAAAAAATGAGAAAACTCCCTACTGGTAAATGGCGGCCCATTGTCTGATACTAATTGTTTAGGTAGACCCTCAGGTAGATCTAGCAAAAACTTCGGAAAGTTTAACTATAGTGTGGCTAGCTGCTGTACTCGGTACATAAAAAACCTCTAGCCATTTAGTTCTGGCATCAATTATTACCAAGTAAATTTTATTGAAAATTGGCCCTAAAAAATCTATGTGTTTACGAGACCAAGGCTTAGCTGGCCATGGCCACGGGCTTGGAGTGTGCCGTTGGGGCGCGTCCGCCTCGGCCGCACACACGACGCACGCTCGGCACATCGTTTCGATTGCCTCATCGATCCACGGCCACCACACATAGCTTCGAGCTACCGCCTTCGTTTTGACGATTCCCATGTGGCATTCGTGGAGTTCGTTTAACACCCTACCCCTGCAATTCTCCGGTATGACTACTCTATGACCCCACATGATACACCCTAGTTCTTCGTATAGTTCCTTTTTTCGGTTAAAATACGGTTGCAATGATTTGACCTCATTATCGGTGGGCCAATCTTCTCTTAAGTATAGTATAATTCTACCTAAAATCGGATCGCGCTGGGTTTGTTTTTTAATTTCATTATAATCCAGTAACATTTCACTTTGAGCGAAATGTAAATACGTTTGTTCAGGTAATTCTAAACATTCGTTCTTTGTGGATTGAACCGATACCGGTAGGCGAGATAAGCCGTCCGCACAGTTCTGTTTACTACTAACGTACTCTATGTCATAAGAGTAAGCGGATACCGTAATCGCCCAACGCTGCAATCGGCTCGCAGCCATTAAAGGAATGCCATGTTTTGGGCCAAAATACTGACAAGCGGCTTGTGATCAGTACGTAAGGTGAACCGTCGACCATACAGGTATTGATGCAATTTTTTTAAGCAAAAAACAATTGCGAAAGCCTCGCGATCAATTTGTGAATAATGTTTCTCCGCGTCGCTGAGAGCTCTCGACACATAGACCACCGGCCGCTCGCTTCCCGCTGCGCCAGCGCATGGCTGAGTGAGCACGCCTCCTATACCTCGAGCGCACGTCAGTATTAACGTTCACTTCATTAGTCGTTCACTTCAAGAATGCCGTTACCTCCCGCCGCGCCCCCTCATTCCGCGCCTCAAGCGTTGCCCTTTTAGTACCGATAGCAACGTCGAAGTGTACTTACGTCCGTTTTTTATGCTCCCGTACGTTCTCTAGTTTGTTACTGTTTTTGCTGTTGTTTTTGTTACTGTTGATTTTTTGTTTTTGTTTCTGTTGACATTCGTTAATTTGTTCTGTTACAATGAGTAAAAGAAGAAAGGTCTTGCACAGTGGCGAACGCAATTTATTATATAAGATAATGACATTCTTTGAACAAGAAAAGGTTGAAAAGCAGTTGATAACGCCTTATGATGTTCACGATGTCGTAGCTATGAAAAGTATTGCCAGATTAAAAAATGAAAACTCACGTGATACTTGTGGCAGCACACTGCTCACACAGCCCGATGCACCGTCGGAAATAGAAATTAAGTTGTTGGAAAATGAAAAGAAGTACCAGGCGCTATTAAAATCATTCGATAACGTTATCAAGAGAACTGCGGCCGCCACTGGTATATCTGATCTTTAATTTGATATATTTAAAATGTAAAATAAAACTATAAAAAAATATTTTATTTTATCGAACACGTTATTATTTCATCATCATCATCATTCAAAAAATATTTTATTTCATCGAACACGTTATTATTTAACTTTATTGAAAATATGAATACTAAAAAACATAAACATGATGACTTTTTTCGTCTACGGTACCGTCAACTGTGACGTCGTAACGGTCTACGACGGCAAACTCGAAATGAACGCATAGTAATGCAATAATACTTCAGCACTGGTTAAGACTTTTTTAATTTTTTTAAAAGAGTCCTCGCAACTTCTGTCCCAGTCCCAAGTAACACCCTTTTTTAATAAGCCGTAAAGTGCGGCTAAGGTACTACTTAAATTTTTAATGAACTTAGCGTAAAAATTAACTAATCCTAAAAATGATCTTAAGTCCGAAACGTCCTTGGGGCGCGGAATTTTTACTATAGCAGCTACTTTGTCAGGATCAACTTTAATGCCATCTTTTGAAATAATATATCCTAAATACTTGACCTCGTCCACCATGAATAAACATTTGCCTTTCCTCAGCTTCATTCCGTTTTTATGTAATCTACTAAGCACCTTCTCCAATATTTGTAAATGCTCTCTTTCATTAGAAGAACCTATTATTATATCGTCTAAAAATACTTCTACCTTTTCGATATCGTGAAAAAGATTTGACATTATACGCTGGAAAATTTCTGGACTTGATGACAACCCATATACTAGCCTGTTATACGTAAATAAGCCCCTATGTGTATTTATAACGGTAAGGTTTTTAGAGTTATCTGGTTCGATCTGATTGTAGGCTTGTGACAGATCGATTTTAGAGAATATTCTAGCGCCATTCATACCTACTAACAAATCATTAATCCTAGGCAAGGGAAATCTATCGACCAACAATACGGGGTTCAGCGTCACTTTATAGTCAGCACAAATTCGGAGCCCACCATCCGCCTTACGTACCGGCACCAGAGGTGTAGCCCAGTCAGAGCTCTCCACGGGTTCAATAACCCCCTCCCGAAGCATCGCATCCAGCTCAGCATCCACGCGGTCCTTGAGCGCGTAGGGCAAAGGTCGTGCGCGGCAGAACACCGGTGTCGCCCCTTCCCGGACTCGCAGCGTCGCCTTGCCGCCCGCGAACCGCCCCAAGCCGCCGGAAAACAACTTATTATATCTGTCGAATAATAATGACAAATTATTGTTACTAAAATGATCATCCAGCACCATGCTGTGGAATGTCGGAATTTTAATTTGCAGTTCCGACAGCCACTGTCTACCCAACAATGAAGTCGTGCCCCCATCTATTACAAACAGTTCTAAGTGCTTTGTTATATTTCCGTATCTAACTTCGGGCTTGATGATGCCTAAAGGTTTGATTCGACTTCGAAGTATTTTTACCACTTCTTGATACGATTTATCTCCCGGTTTAATCGGACTTGTTAAATTGCTTAATAATTCGTACGCTTCGTCTCGGCACTCTTAATGTCGGCAACCACATTTCGTTTTTCACTGCATTTACCGTAAAGTACATTTCTAGTCTCTCCACATATAAAGTCCAGTTTCCTGTTTTGACGTTGAATTCACTCACTTTGCCGATCGACATTATATTTAATATATGCGTCCACGTAAATTTACCGAAAAATAAAAACAACTTAATCCTCGTCGCCACTGTAGTGTATTTCGTAAATAAGACACGGGTAAGCGGATTGACGGTTTATACGTGACTGTTCGACGAGCCTTTTACAATCAATCACTTATATATTTAATGTACCCTTATTACACTAATAATTTATTATTGGAAGATTTGGCTAATTCTTTATTTTTCTTTATGTTCTTCGTAATTCTGTTTGTGATAGTGTAGGAATAAACAGGTTCTTGTAAATGTGGCATTTGTCGCATTGATCTTTTTTTGACACGTGGAAACTTATTGTTAGCGACGACAAGTGAATTTAAAAACATTTAATCTCAATTGTTCCTTATTTGCGATTTAAACTAAGTATAAATACTAATGGCATTAATACCAAGAAAGTGAAATAATAACTTATATTAGCTTCAATTCTTGTTTTAAAAACTGCGTAACTAAAGTTAATAACAAAGTATGTAACGAAAATATGAATCTAATTGCTTATTTAGGTTTAATTAGAATGTTAAAAACAAAATATGAGTTTAGTTATCTATTAGAACTTTCTCTAATTATAATTTTAAAAAGCTGTATTAGAGATATTAACATTTAAGTGTAAATTTAATGATTTGTTTATTTCTTTTTCTTTTATAGTAATTTAATACGATAATATGTCAATTAATCTCTTTTGTAATCTAATTACTCATTATAAAAATAGATTTTGATTTAATAAGAAGTTGAAAACATATTCTGTATAAAGTCTTAAGCATAGTGTTATCATGATAAGCATTGTGCATTCCTGCCGCCTGGCGGCGCTACTTGTATGTTAAGCGGAAAAAGCTTAGCTACTCCGGAGCTAAACCATAAGAAGACCGCGCCACTATTTTTATTTTTTTCAAGTATAAATTAAAAGTTTTATGAATGTTTTATGTTCGAAATAATAAATGGTGGAGCGACGAGCCTAAGGTTACCGAATTTCTAATTCCCCGGTCGAGCCTTAAGCTTATTACGCGAGATGTTAAACCAAAATGGACTGTATACGCGAATTGCTTCTTCCATCTACACAAAATAGCGACTATAGCACGCGGTTTCCCATACAATGCACTCGCTCTTCCCTAAACGAGCTATTGCTTGCCAAATCTATGAAGGAACCCTGTTTGATTAGGAGAAAATGAAATTGGGGCGGATTAACTAATAAACACAATTATATCAAGCATGGAATGAAAATGAATTAAGGTGGGGTTCACTAACCGGGGTGTTGTTTCCATGTGGCTTGGGCGCCTTGTTGCTGCGGTGCGACTTCTGGTGGATTCTCTGTCCGGTGATGCGATGGAAGAGCGGTGAGGCGGTTACTCCAGGAACTCGACTGCTCCGGGCTAATGCGGTTGAACTAGCGGTGCGCGTGGGCAAGAGCCTTCTAGGACACTACTGTCCTAGGCGGTGTGGTTCCAACGAAGAGCGCGACGGGAAGAGAGAGCGCGTGGACCGTGCGCGTCCCTTTTATTCGTTCGGTTGCGATGATCGCGTGACATTCTAGAACTATCTTCTTTCCGCTCCCACCCCACCACCCCGATGTGTCGATAGGACGGTAGGTTTTTGGAAAGGGACAAACGCTTTGGCAAGCCTACCTTCTAATAAAATAAATACGAATGGTTTTCCGCGCAACCAATAAAGATAAGTCATATCTATTGTTAGGAATGTATAAAAATATTGTAAGGTATGTTTTACCACACTTATTAAAGAAATTTGTAAATTTCCTTTAGAAGAGGTCGCTCTGCGCTCTGATTAGTCGACGGGGATCATTAGTGCCGTGTGCAAATTCATTAGTGCCGCGTGCAAATTTTCTTAATTCTGATTGGTCACAGCTGCCTATAAAAAACGGGCGTATTTTGTGGTAAAACATTCCAAATCCGGCAATGTAAGAACAAGGAATCAAGAAAATAAATAAGAAGAAACTCTGAAGAAGTGTTATTTATTGCTCTTCTAACTGCAACTGCATGCTCTCCAGTTACATCCCGCCAGCATAACCCGCTCCATTTACTAACATTCTCACACACGAGCATCTACATTGGTCCTTCGAAAAGCCGGATCGGGTTCAAGGAAAACTAGGAAGATGCCTTCAAATACAAGATCGAAATCAGTGCAGTCGAAGACTACGAGTGAAAGTAACGCTACTACGGGTACCAGTACGACGGATTGGAGCATGAATACGTCGAGTGATTCCACAAGCACGACGGCAACTAACGCGTCAACTTCAGATCGATTGACGCTTACAAGAGCATCGCCCAGCAGCGTACACAGACAACCTGTACCTGTTCTTAATAAGAACATTGCCGGAAAAGAATCAACACCGGGGGACGTAACCCATACCACCCACCCGACCCGCACCGTCGAAGCGTCAATTCCTCACCAAGAAGAGAGTCATCCGACGCCGCAGATTCAAGAAAGAAGTATCGCAGTGAAGACATGTCTGAACGAGGGAAGCGTACCAACGTCCAGAGAAAAGAGTCTGCAGCAGCCTCACCCTAAGAAGACGATCCGCGATCCAGACACACTTTCCGTTCGCTCGTCGCATAGAAAGAGAGCAAAGCGCAAGCAAAAATGACAATGCCTTTAAGGGAAATAGAACTGGCAGAAGCTCGGTCAAAATTTGCTCAAACGGAATTGGAGCTTCTCACCACGGAGTCAGAAGAAGACGATGGTGCCGGAGAAGAGCTGTTCGAACGAACTCGATAAGTTGAGCGGTGGTTCATCCAGACCGGAGACATGCCTAATAAGAACCACAAACCAATAGAGGCAGAAGAAAAGAAGAGTGACATCCATGAACTAGCTTCAGTCATACTAAAGCTATCCGAAAAGTCACGTGACACCATTTCACCGAAGCACCTCGAACTCCCTCACTTCAACGGGGCCTGTGAAGAATGGTTGGCCTTCAAAAGTTCATACGAGGATATGGCCGCTTCTTTCAGTAACAATCAGAACCTAGCGCGTCTTAGAATAGCAATCCAAGGAAAAGCTAGAGAAGCCGTCCAAAGCCTGCTGTTCACCGCCGAAGACACACGCGAAGTGATCAAGGGACTAGAAGCAAGATTCGGAAGATCTGGAGCGCTGGCATTAGCAGAACTAGAAAAAATGAAGAACCTCCCAAGAGTCGGCGAGAACCCGAATGACATATGCATATTTGCAAGCAAAGTAAAGAACGCAGTTGAGACAATCAAAGCCCTGAAGAAACCGCAGTATCTCAGTTCACCTGAAACGCTGAGAGTTATAGTAGACAAGATGCCGATATCAATGAAGTTCCGTTGGTTCGCCTACCACAGAAGCAGAAGAGATGAAGAAATTCAGAAGCTATTACTCGTCGAAGCGTTCCTAGAAACAGAAGCCGACATGTGCGGAGACTTCGCTCCGCCTGAATCCACAGAACAAAGAAGAGGAATAAGAAAACCCGTTCATTTGGTACGAGAAGCGTCAAAAGAAAAATATAAGAAGTCATGTCCGTTCTGTGAGGAAGAACACTTCGCACTAGAATGCAAGAAGTTCAAAGAAGCCAACCTGAATGGAAAATGGGATATGACCACAGATGTCTACTACAAACGTGTACTACCACAAATGTATTTAATCTTTCATGGTCACTAACATTAAAATGATATTATTTATCGGGATATTTATCATTTATTATTATATTGATTTTTTCCTCGATATTTTGGTACTTACAACAGTATCGAAATATCGCCAAAAATATTAATCTAATGTTTTATTACCTATGTGTTCTTTTGCACGATAGTTAAAAATAGTCTTGAATTTTTTTTTAAATTTAGGTTTTTCTGACCATTCGCCGACTGAAGAAGTAGACAGGTAATTAAATGCTTTTTTGTAGTAAGACTGCATAAGTCTTTCTCGTGTCGACGTCTGATATTTCCCTTATCTTTCCTTGGCTTGAAAACCCATTTTCTAGAAGCTTGTGGTGTTGCTTCTGAGTAAGAAAGGAGAGGCGTGTTTGCTAAATTGCGTGTGTGATATGCTAAGTCTGTGATATTAGAATCAACTGACTTTTCAGCTACAATCGGGAAATGGATGTTATGTGATATTTTCTTCAAGTAGATAGGTAGTACCACTTCTGGCTCACTGAGTCAGAAGTGGTACAACGTTCGTCGACTCAAGATCCTAGAAGGTAAGGTTTTGGTATGCTCAGATCACGAATCTGCGGTCCGTTTTTGGGTAGGATGCACGGTTCCGGAGATGTGCAGATCAATTAACTCTTATCTAATTGATATCCGGTGAGGACCTCCACCCTCATTAGCACCCCATTGTTCTTATCTATATATCTATTGTTCATTGAATACCGTCATTGTCTATTTTTCCTCGGCGTATGCATCGGCTTATCAGTGCTATTGTATTATACTTCTTTGTTCCTATCCACAACGTTAATCTGAATTATCAATAAAACACATTACCTAATTTTGTTACAATTTTTACTATAAAATTGGAGCGAAACATCTCATCCACTAAAATATCATTGTACAATGTGTTCCCTGTAAATATACTCGTAAAACTATGCATTGAATATCCCTGAAACTTATATAGCAAATACATTAAGCAATATTCGCCACAAACTGAAGTCCACTCATTCTGAATCCTATCAACGTTCCAGTTCCATCTTTTACAATTCCTTTTTAAAAATTCTAGATGATATTGTACAGGTGATCGTCCATATGAATCAAAATATTGTCCGACGTCATTCGTATCGATATATAAAGCTACCCAATGTGACCCTGGTTTATCATCTGTATCCAAATTGCATATTATATACGTTGGTACGTGGGTGTACATGGGCGGTCTATTAGCAGCATAAACATTATTTTCCAGACTGGGGTGAATCTTTTTCAGATGTTGTTGTACATCTAGTGTGTCCATGATATTACTGCTATTAGTAGATTATTACAGTACCAATCTACTCAATGACTAAAATAGGAATGATCAATTATAGTGATTTCTAAATATTAAATTGCATTCTTATGTTGAGTCATCGATACACTGAACAAGACGCAACACGAAGGAATGTTGAGATAAGCAACAGAATGTGAGATAAGCTTGTTGACGCATAAAGTTACTCGTACTATCAGTTCCACTGCAGAATTTTTTTTGGAACAGAATTATTACCTACTGGTACTATATAAGACCGAGCAGCTGCAGTTATGGAGTTAGTGTATGGTCGTTTGACCGCAGTGGATCTATCAATACTACATTTGTGTTACTTCAACGCATCAAAGGACATGGATGTAAGTGTTTATTCTATTGACAAACTTACTTTTCTTTCTGTTATTTTCTTACGTGTGTATGATTTAGTGTTAACAAATTATATTTAAATATTATGTGTGCATATGATTAAGTCGTGGTAGCTCAGATGGTTAGCGCAAGCTGTAAATTTCACAGTACGCGACCCGGGTGCGATCCCCGCCGGCACCAATTAAATTGTTAATTGCAATTTTAAGTGCTGATTTACCACGTGCTCAGCGGTGAAGGAAAACATCGTGAGGAAACCTGCATGTCTGAGAAAATTTCGAAGGCATGTGAAGTTTGCCAACACGCATTGAGGCAGCGCAGCGAACATTTCCTAGCCCTAAAACACTCTCAGAAATGAGAGGAGGCCTACGTTCAGCAGTGGACTTTAATAGGCTGTAACTTTAACTTTTTTTACTTTTATGATTAAGTGTTAAAAATTGATAATAACATGATAACTGTGTTGTTGCAGAAATCATTGAGCTTCGATGAAAATACCTATAAACAGTATTACTACTCGCCACTCTCCCCTCAAGAAGAGAGTGACGAAATTGTCATTAATAATAACACATGCGATTGTGGAAAAAGAAAATCGCAATCGATTGATCATTTTTTTGGAACTGAATCAAAAATAAAACAGAGGAAGTTGTTATCATCAACCGCAGCACGAGCCGCTAGAGATGATGTATCATACATTTCTACTAATTCTGACGACGGAGACCAAGCGACACATCATCGACGCAAGCGAGAAGAAAACGAGAAGAATATGCAGTACTCAAGAGCTGAATATCCATTCCTCAGTTCAAAATCTAGCCGGTTGCTCAGTTTCGAAAACTGGCCTCTCGTTATGCGACAGAAACCTGAAGATCTTGCAAAAGCCGGTTTCTTTTATACTGGCCGTGCAGACAGGACCAAGTGTTTCCATTGTGGTGGTGGTTTAAAAGATTGGGAAGATGATGATCCTTGGCAGCAGCATGTTCAGTGGTTTAGTAAGTGTGCTTATGTAAAATTTAAACTCGAACAGTGTTTTGTATTCGATTAAATAGAAGATTTATAAAGAAATAAAAAATAATATATTGCATACAATTTGTTTTATTTAATTTTATAACGTTTCACATAGTTACATACACACAAAATGCATTACACATAACACATAAAATCTAACACACAACACATATTATAACCTTAACTACTATAGTCTACAGTAACTATTCTGTTTTTATCTATCTCAATAATATAAACTCAGCATAAACTATATAGTTAATTGTTTGTATTAGTGAGGATTCAAATCGTACTTCTAATCTTACACTACCATGCTTTATGAGATTCCAATGAGCTGATGAGTTGGCTGATAAATCAGGAGTTAAGTCAAATGCTAACAGACAGTAACCTTTAGCATACTGTTCACAAGAGATTCCATTTCCTTCATTAAGAAAGTGAGTACCAGTTCCCGAGAATAGAGTATGATATGCTGATGTAAATATACTATTATTAAAAGATGGTTGTAAAGCTTTTGAAGGTATTCCTCCTTTTTCATTACCATTATTTTATTTTATTATTTTGATAACATCTTCCTCGAAAATAGAAATAAAGCGAACATACTATCCTCGCAGGCGAGTCCAACCTCAATGGGCATTGCTGAAAACCAACGCTACCGCAATCCTGCGATAGCATTATGTTGAGTCAGTGCCCCTTTCAGCATCACATCACTCATGAAATTGGATCATTTTATGACTGTTTTTTGTTATTTAGTTTTATCTTTGATGTTTTTATGTATTATTTTATTTTCTGTATCAAAACTGTATGAGTGTAAGTTGCTGAATAAATGCATGTCTATGTCTATGTCTATGTCTATGTATTTGTTGACCATCAATATATAAGCTGAAAGAATTAATACCATAGTTTTCAAAGTTAAATGGATTTTTAGTAAGGGAACCATTAAATGCAGAATTGGTCACAAATCCAATTACACATCTTTTAAGTACCTGTCCTAAAAATATATTATCAAGAGTTTTTTCTTGAACACCCGATGGAATTGTTAAAACTTTTACTTCAAATCGAGTAATAGGATGTATAGCAGTGGTAGAAGCTAAAACTTTTTGATGTGCGAGTAATACACTTGGATTAATTCGTGCTCGTCGAACAATAAGAGTTGCGTCCGTAATGCAAACTTTAAACTTTACATAGTTTGACCCAGCAATTAAATTAAAACTCTCTCTTGATCGAACCAATTTAACACTCATTTCAACACCATTAATTAAAAATTTATCTTGGTTGAAAATGTCCAATGAAAAGAAATGATTGGTCAAATGTGAAGATGACCAATCATTTCTATTTCCTTACTTTCACTAATCAATTCCTGTCTTTTCCTATGTTTTTACCATCTGTACAATTCATTTTTCCTGCTGTGTCCTCATACCAAAGACTACAAGTAAGATGAGATTGTTTAGCAGCAGGAGCATAGTTTAAAAGGGTTTCCATGTATGCTCGATATGCTTAGGTATTATTAGGTGGTGATACAAGTTTTTGGTTTAAATAAACATCAAGTTGACTAAAAAGTGAATGCAGCCAATTATTT
Source organism: Parnassius smintheus behrii (assembly GCA_036936625.1). Taxonomy (NCBI): domain Eukaryota; kingdom Metazoa; phylum Arthropoda; class Insecta; order Lepidoptera; family Papilionidae; genus Parnassius; species Parnassius smintheus. The sequence goes on along the minus strand of JAUPFT010000001.1, from coordinate 29,700,491 downwards.
ACAGGTGCTACTATTGTAGTAGATATCAAGTTAGTTGAATTTTGATTTAATACTTTTGCCTTTATGTGGAGTAATGTATGAGACAAATCTATGTAGTCATTGCCTGTCCCAGGAACTTCAAACTCGATAGGTCTATCATCACCAAGAGATTAAATTGGTTTATAATGAATCCACAATCCATTTTCAATGCTAGTTTGTGTAGACGGTAGTGCAAACAAATCCAATTCTGACTTAAGGCACTCGCAAGAATGATTATGAAGGAAAGACATATTTAATTTGAAAATATATCTTTGATATTTTTTGGTTTTAGAAAAAGTTTTTTCGCAGCTTTCACTTTAGCAGTTAATGGTGGAATGAACTAGGTCAATCGTTTTCTTTTAGTTTTATAACCCAGATCCTGTCATGTTAAATTGATCAATTTTCTCATCAGCCTTTCGTTTTAAATTCGTACTAACTTGCTTTAGACGATCTTTTATAGAGGCTTCCATAAGACGCGCTTGAACCATATCCGATAAAAGCCCTACTCCAGCGCTTAATGCCTCCTTACCAATCACTCGAGCACCACTTGAAAGTAAGGGTAAAACTGATCTAAATAAACCCCCTAAGAAGCTCCCAATACCATGACCGCGTTGGTATGGTGAACCCTTATAAATTACTCCAACTCCTGACCCAGCCTGATGTGTATAATAAATTTCATACGGACGTTTATGATGATCACGAAGAGAATTCATTATTATAATTTTCGGAAATGTAGTTTAATACACACGTTCCCAAACTGGAATGGTATTTTTTGTCCTGTGCTCGATCTTATAACTATTTCCAGCGTATCGAACTCTCTTCGCATAACAGGTAAGTAGTGAGGTTGAGAGAAAACGTGCATTTTATTTGCACCATAAATGTATTTTGTAGGATCTAATGAAATGACTCTTAGTAAAGGAGTCATTTAACATCACCCACAATCTGAGGATCGATAATGTCGATAAATAGAAATAGTTGAGATGGTAACCCTAAGTGTAAATTAGCAGGACACTTTCCAAAATTTCTCTCTATGAGATTTTTATTTGGTTCATAACCTAGTTGTAAACTTAATTTGTGTGATAATGTTACGCATGTTATACAGGCTGTAAGTGTAAACACCGTTGCCACTGAAACCATGGGTAGTTGGCTTTAATATAAAAATATTTATCCGATTTTTTTTTAAAAAAACGCTATTTTCTTTCGTTGTATGCGTATGCACTCGAGTGACGTAATCACTGCTACCTACACAACATTTCAATAAAAACACAATGGTACACATAACCTATGATGTAACTTTTCCTTCATAATTTCACACTGGCTTAGGACAGATAAAAATTCCTACCCTTTGTGTTGCGTGACGAGTCCAAATTAATGTAAGTTAGATTTAACAACAAAGAAAATTAAACACTAATAATAGTAAATCACTAGGTAGGATTTTTGGCGTATTTAAAAGGTTAATCATAATGTAATGCACACACGGCTACACACTAAGCTATGTAAATCCAATGGGTAACTCGCCGTCCAATCAAGGAACCGGGGTCCCGGGACTCTCTTAGCAGGATACCGCGGCCCTGGAACAAAGAAGCATAAGCTGACCGACTCAGTAATGTTCATTACGAACATTGTAAATGCCCGACCTTGTAAACACTGCTTCGTCCGTAAATAAAATGGAAACGTTATCAAAGTTTTGAATAAGCCATTGCGAAAATACCACCCGCAGTATGTGGTCGTTTATATTTAACTCTTGAACCGGCTGAAAATGATACGGATGTTGACGATCAATATGTAGAATTTTCCAAATTGTCCAATGAGAAACACCGAAAATACAGGCCGCCCGCGTGGTACTCTCCTCTGGGTTCTCCGCGAAGAAATCCAAGATACGTTCTTGAAGGGTAAATGGCAGCTGCTGGTTACTACGCCCCTGAGCATGAACCGGCACAGTAAACTGTCCATAGCTACGTAACCTTTGCGTGGCCGCCAACAAAGTTTCACGATTTGGCACAGGTTGTCCAGGGAATAGTTCTGCGTACATTCGTCGAGCCTCGTTCACATTGTCACTAGCTACGGCATAAAGTCGGACCATTTCGGTCCACTGCACGTTTGTGTACGACATAATTACAAACTAAAACACACTCTGCACACACAAACGCCGCTTGCATTGAATATCGACACGGCACGCGGCGCCGGGGGGGGGGGGGGCGGTTAAATCAAATTTAAACGTGCACTCGCTAGACACTCGCTAAACCGATTGACACACTGAAACAGTGACGCTATGGACTGTGGGCTGATGGCCTTGACCGCTCAGTTGCGCGCGAGATCGCGCTACGATATTTTGATTGGAATTTTGTATATGCCTAGGGTGAAATAATTGTAAGTAAAAATTGAGATTTGACTAAAAAAAATGTTGTTATTTTTCATTGAATTTACGTTCTATAAGTGAAACCAAACCACTGGTTACAAGGATAACGGTGTATACACTTAAGAAATAGACAAAAAATTTTGTCATAGCGAAATTTTCAAGTTCTCTCCGATACCATTTAACACTCTTAAAATATGCTCAACGTTATCATAGTTGGTAGCTGGAATATGTTTTTTGTAGTACACTGTGTATGGTTTGTCTTCATTAGGCATTAACATAGATTTTGTAATGTATATAACATTTTCATGATCTTGAACAGTAAACATGGTACGTGGATATTAAAACTCGACAACTCCAACCGACCATTCACCTTCTAATTCAATAGCTTTTGGTAATTTCCTTGAAAAATTTGTGGTCTTGTTATCAGGAAAGTATTCCATTGAACTATTGCTGAGCAAAAAAACTTTCTTTATTCATATTTCTTTTAAACTAGAAGCTAAAATCCAACTGTTAAATTTATCTAGATAATCTTTCCACTTCACTGATACTTCTTTTCTGTTACCTGAATAACAGGTGTCAATTATTTTATGTATTTTATTGTGAGGTGGGGTTGTAAGTGATTTTCTGTAATTCTCTTTCATAAAAAATACCAACTATTGGTTCATTTTGCAAATCTGTTACAATAACAACCCATGGAGATCTATCAATTATTGAAGATATAATAAATATTTCATCATTCCGATTTGGTTCATATCCTTTTTGGAAAACATGTTTATATTTAGTTATTCGAACATAATCACCCACATTGAAATTTGGTTTAGGATTTTCTAAAGAAAGTTTGTTAGACCGTCTATCATAAAGATTAGTCCAAACTGTCATAACATTGTTGGAATTTACATCACATGGGCACATCTTAATACTAGAGTGAAAGCTGTGATTATAAGAGTATATTAAATCTTGAAAAACGTCTATATATCTATAAGTACTATTATGAGTGAAATAACGCCACATTTTCATTTTTAGTGTTCTTTGAAATCGTTCAACAATACTGGCCTTAATGTCAGAATTGTTAGTGGTATAGTAATTAATCTCTTTAGATTTAAAGTATTTTTGTACATCTTTTGAAACAAATTCTGTACCTTTATCAGATTGTATGTGAGTAGGTGTTAAATTACTTTCAGAAAATATACTTTCAAAATATTCTTTAGTTGTTTCTGAGTTTTCTTTTTCATTGATCTTGCAAAAGTATATTTACTAAATACATCAATAACACAAAGTATATACTTGAAACTATCATTATATTGAGAATAAGCTCGCATATCACTTAAATCAGCTTGCCACAGTTCATTAATATTTGATAGAATGTACCTACTACGCGGGAATTTTTTTCGAATGGGTTTATGTAATGTGTATGTTTCTTGTGATTTTAACTATTCGTTTACTTGCTTTTTATTCATTTTACCCTTCATGGCTTTTGATAATTTATCAATACTACCAAAACCAGCGGGATTAAATGCATCATAATAAATCCTGTTAATTTCTTCTAGTACGGGGTCCATTTTTCCCACTCAAGCCGTTTACGTATTTTAGTTGTAGACTAATTATCTCTACTGCTCGGTGTAGAAAACTCTTGAACTTCAATCTCAGAGGGTTTGTTTAGATCTTTTGCTTGAAGTTGGTTAATAAAGTCACATCTCATTGGATTTCCAATATAAGTAAGTGGTACTTTAATATCTTTTAATGCTTCACCAAATCTATCCCACCCTACTGGATCACTTCTTTTTAAGGGTCTTAGTGAATCATTTATTATATCAACAATATAATTTCCAGGAATTTTTTCATTATCAATTATGACTGTACCTTCATTATCCCAATGTATTTTAATTTTACTTGTTTCAACTAAGTTTAATAATAACTGTCCTTTTTTTATAATAAGTTTTTGGTATTAAACTGAGTATTTGAGCTGGTGTGTAAAGTTGATTTTCATCATTTTCTTTACTTTTAATTGATCGATTCTCCTCCAACAAAGATTCAGCATCAACTGAAGTTTTTAGATCTCTACCTTTATTTTTAAAACCAATTTTAGACTCATTTGAATCTTCATTAGATGTATCAGAATAAATTGGTAATCTGAGTGGTTGACGATCCTCTTCGGTAAAATGAAGGTATCTTTGCAGTGTTTGTAAATATAACATCCATTTCTTTTGGTCTTCCGTCTTACTATTCATAATATTTTGCATTTCAATATCTAATCGAGATAAAGTACTATTAAACTTATTTCTTTGTTTTAATTTTTCTATCAATCCAGGTTTCGATAAGTATCATTTTCTTTGCATTTTTCATGTTAACTGGCTAGTACACTCACTAATCCACTCAATATTGCACCTAATATTATTGGTAAGAAAGCCCCTCCTTTTTGTATAATTATATTTTTTCTTAGTTTATGTTTGCACTTACGCACTAGTTTACGGAGTATATTTTTGTGTTTATTCAATTTTTGTTTATCTTGATCTTTAAGAGGTTTGTTGTTTACATACTTCTGTAACTGATTTTATGAAATTTGTTACAAAATTTGACTTCCCACATCCAATTGGTCCTGCCACAATAGCAGTAAACGGATGGATAAAGTGAAACATTACACACGTCTAAAGCTCTAAGGAGTGAAATAAAAAATGAAAGTGTTGGTGTAAACAATTAATATATATTGCAAAAATTATATAAAACAGAATGATCTGTATACTATTTCTAACACAATTAGTACATCATAATTTTACAATCAACTCAACTTCAAATAAATACACACATACACGCAAATATAAACAACAATTAACTTAAATTATTTCCAATAAAACAATGATTAAATATGTAATAAACTACGTCATATTATAGTATTATCATAATTTTACAATCAATACAAATTTTATATACACGCAGACATAAAAGTAAAAACTACCAACACTTAGCGCAGTTTATAATGACCCCAAGCTAATGTTTCAATATTATCTAAAATATGCATCTTTGTGTCATTATATGATAACACAATCTTATTTAATTTTTGTGTAAAAATTGTGTGCTTAACTGATTTAAATCTAAGCATACTATAATATTGCACTTTTTATTAAATAGAGAAGACTGACTTAGCCGTTGATAGTGTAAATAATTACTTTGTTAACATTGGAAAACATTTAGCTGAAAAAACCGCTGATACTGACCATTTAACCGACTCAAGCGACATGTCGACTTCTAGTAATTCTTTCGTTATGTTGAATACTGATGAATCTGAAATTGAATCACTTATCATGAATCTCAAAAACAATTGCTCCACGGGGTGGGATAATATTTCAAATGTTTTTCTAAAAAATAATAAAAATATACTTGTACCGATATTAACGCATATTTTTAATAGGTGCTTGGAATATAGTGTATTTCCCGAAGCTTTTAAAAAATCTATTATAATCCCTATACACAAAGGGGGGGACAGAGATCAAGTTACTAACTATAGACCTATAGCTTTACTCCCGGCTATGTCCAAATTATTAGAAAAAATAATAAATAAACGCCTTATCAACTATTTAGAGACGAACAATCTATTCGCTATAAACCAATATGGCTTTAGATCTGGCAAAAACACAGATGGTGCTATGCATGATGTAATTAAGTTTATATCAGAAAATTTGGATAAAGGCAGACGATGTTTAGCGATCTTTTTAGATTTAGCGAAAGCTTTTGATACGGTCTCTGTGCCTATCTTGCTGGAAAAGCTTAAAAGGCTTGGTGTACGTGGAAAGCAGTTAGATTTATTTAAGAGTTACATGGAAAATAGATTGCAAAGTGTTAAAATTAGTAATCACATGAGTTCAGATTTACCAGTGACCTACGGTGTACCTCAGGGCAGTATACTGGGGCCCACCTTATTCACAATTTATGTTAATGATCTCTGTCAAATGAAACTCATTTCTGGAAAGTCTATTTGCTATGCAGATGATACTGTGCTACTTTTTGCAGAGGGTGATTGGAAAAAAACTTTTGAAGCTGCCCAAAATTCATTTAATACTGTACAAAGGTGGTTGTGCTCTAATAAATTAACTTTAAATGCGGAGAAAACCAAATATCTGACCTTTTCCATTCGTGATGTGACGCAACCAGGAAACGCTTTCTCTCTACGTGCACATAGCTGTATTTTAAAAAATCCTAGCTCTCTCACTTTCTGCCGATGTCCGTTATTGGAAAGAGTTGAGATTGTCAGGTATTTGGGTATCCTTCTAGACAAAAATCTATCTTTTGAACACCATATTCAACATTTAAAAAATCGTATCCGCAAACTTATATATATTTTTAAAAATCTAAGACATGTAGTGCAACCATATCTTTTGAAACAGCTGTATCTTGCTCTGTGTGAATCTTTGTTAACTTATTGCATTTCTTGTTGGGGTGGGGCTCTAAAAACGCACATGGTTTCTTTAGAAAGGGCTCAAAGAGCGCTTTTAAAGGTCTCCACTTTTAAACCATTTCAATATCCTACAATATTACTCTACAATAACTGCCAAGTACTAACTGTTCGCCAACTATTTGTTCTAAATGTTATAAAAAAACAGCATCAGTGTATAAATTATGACCCTGACAAAATCAAATGTAAGCGTCGTAAAGACATTGTGATTAAGTCCAGTTTTAAGCCCAACACAAAATTTATAAAAAAATATTTTTGCTTTCTTGGCCCATATTTATATAATAAAGTAAACAAAATTGTTCATATATATTCTATGAATAAGCATGAATGCAACATTGCCCTCAGAAAATGGCTTCAACTAAAGTCTTATGAAGAAACGGAGAATTTGTTAACAGTACTTGCATAAGTGTTCATAGATGTCAATTCATTACTTCTCTGCTAATATTTTTTTTTTTAATCTGTGCATGTCTTTTAAATTCTAAGGATCTATTTTTTTTTTCTGTGTCACTTGTATTATTTCATTATATTTTGTGTATCTTATTTAAGGTTTTATGTAAGTGGGAAGAGCTTTGCTTAACCTAAAACACAGGGTTTACCCTAACTTAGGAAGCAAGTTCATTTTTAAGAACATATTTAGTATATAAGATGCATTGTTTGACTCTTACTCTGTATCACTTTTCTATCTGAATAAATTATTATTATTATTATTATTATTAAGACTTATAACCATTCATTGTCATCTTTTTAGTGATACATTTATTTACCCCTTTTGCCTTGGCTATAGTCACAGAATAAATAATATTACTACGTACAGAAGTTGCACTCCTTTGATGTCGACTGCTTACCGACGTTTAATAGCCTACATTATTATTATTAACCAGATAAATCGCACACGCAAGCTAAATATAACTTTATCGCTGCGCGCTAGTGTCCATATTACTTTGCATCTTTTTTGTCACGGCGGACTTTCCGTGGTTATTAAGGGATGTCAATTGAAAGTAATAAAAATACATTGCGAAATGTTAATTATGTTACTTAGGTGAAGTACTAACTAATATTCGGACTATGATTGAACCATACTTTCGCATGCAAATTGCAAGTTCATTTCGTCGGGAATCGTAACGCTTGGGAGAAATAGGTAGATAGTGTAAACAACAAATAAACCTGAAATAAGATTTCTAACAGAAATGTGATCTATTCTATTTAGTTAAAATTCTTGTTAGTATACAAAGTTTTAATGTCAGTATTTTGTGTTATTATAACTCAAAATATTTTAATTACAAAAGACAAGTATAGGTATGTAAGTAAATACTTGGATAGTGAAGTAAATTTTAACTGTTGTAATGAAGTACTTAGGTATTTCTTCTGTAGACCAAATTATTACTTAATTCTTTTTTGCTGTGAGTACCTATCTAACAAAAAAATTAAATAAATTTTTTAACCTTTCATAACTTCCTTCTAAAATTCTTCGATAACATAAAGAATGATATGAAGCCTTTTGTTGGTCATTTCATTTAGTATCCATCTAAACAACAGTTATAGTAGGAACGACGTTTTGCTATTATAATTTATCAAATAGGTAATATACAACCTATATAATTTTTAAAATACATTAAAACTTTTACAACTATTTTTACCTACAATGAAAAATAATAAACACTAAACAAAAACTATTTCAACAACTATTTACATAAAACTATTTACGTAAACAGCGGCAAAAACCTTTTACATTCGATCGCCACCAACGCGCCAGCCCCAACTGCGTTATTTCGCCCGGGCGCGTCGCGATTTTAGGTAAAAACGAGTATTTCACGCAGGTAGCAAGAATGATAGAGGCCTGCTATAGTCTTATTCTCTAAGTTAAAAGTGTACATTTTGGATCGTAAACCCACAAATTCTTTCGTGATTTTACCATTATTTTCATCTTTAAAAAAACCTAATTTCTTTTTATTTAATTTTGGATATTCAAAAATATTATTTCTATCATAATCTGAGGTATCAAAGTATGATGTAAGGTCAGGTTTCATATCAGTGTAAAAGTCATCTGTCATCATATACTTATGATATATTAAACTATCCGTATCTGTATACAATAATTTGATTTTACTAAACTTTTTAACCATATTGTTATAATGAAAATCATACATTTTAATGTTTTTGAAATATCTAAATTGCAAAACCCTAAATAAATCGGTTTGTTATATATTAACTTCGTTTTTCGCAACTGAACCGCAACTAGGTTTTCCGAAAATACTGAAAGAGTATGAAATTGTGGTTTAGCGATTAGATCTTGAGCACCTAAAGCTTTACCCTGGATCTCCCAGTGTATAACTAATTTTAGGTTAACCCTTTTTTCAATATTCTCCATAGTCTTACAGAAGACTGAATTATTCATTAACACGTTCGCGCGCGGTAACGGCTATGGCCGCTTTTTTTGTATTGCAAATATCGCCAGTACGGTTATTGCCGTAAACTTTCAAATTCTCCGTATTGCCAGTACGGTATAAGCAGCTAAACGACTGTAAGTTATATATACAAAACATTTCCACTGGCACTCTGTGAGAGAAATATACGATTGTACTGTCAAAATTTAATGCACAAGAGCAAATTGTATTGTTGTTAGTCGGTTTAGGACGTGTGTGCGCACACAGCTACACTACGGCTGTTGCCGTTGTGTTTGTATGCGTGTTACTTCGACGCACGAGTTAGTGCCGTGTGGGACGCCATCTTCTCAGAACGTGTATTTCTCTAGCGCTCCACGATCGAAAGTGAGTATAAATACTTATTTTACTTTACTGTAGGGATAAAATCTTACTGTAATATAATAATCGTTATACTATAAAAATAGCTTTGAGCTATGTATTGACGTAATTATGAACAAATTTTATCAATTGAATTTGTATAACGTAGGTATTTATATTTTTTTAGATGGCACAAAAGCAGACAGATAGTGAGCGTATTAGGCAACTTTTAGAGGATGCATCTACTCCAGAGTTGACTCCAGAATGGGACCCATACAGTGATGATGGCGAATATGGATCGGATCAAGAATTTCAACCTAATTATGATGACATGTCGAGCTCAGACGTGGAGTCTACAGAGGCAAGAAAAACTGCAAGAAATATGATGAGAACAGAGTTCAGCGGATCTAGTGATACTCTAGTGTCAGATGATGAAGTAGAGGTAAGAATCCACTCAACTTTAACTGTCCCTGTGGAGCAGCCGTGCACTTCAGATCAAATTATAAACACATCTAACGACGATATAGGGGATGATAATGCCAGGGCAAATAGCCCATCTATACTAACGTGCCATGAACAATTCGATGATGCATCTGATGTACACGAAATATCGTGTGATAATTCTCAAAATGACACTGACGAGTGGGTGGACTTTACCGCCGAGATCCCTCTTTTTCATTTCGATTACGCATCTGAAGGACTCAAAGTAGAAATACCTGATAATGCTCAACCTTTAGATATTTTCAAATTAATATTTTCTAACGATCTTTTGGATTTTGTTGTGTCTAGAACAAATGCTTACGGAAATAATTTGACGAATACAACCAGACCTCAAACTCGACATAGTAGAAAATGTTCTTTCCGTGATGTAACCAAAGAAGAAATGTTAGCTTTCTTGGGGCTTTGTTTATTACAAGGCCAAATTAAAATTCCAAAGAGGCGAAAACTCTTCTCATATTCTGATCCTTTGAATTTCCACCCGATATTTTCTTATGTGATGTCATCTAGAAGATTTGATCAAATAATACGAGCCATTTATGTATCAGATATTGAGGCAAAAAGCGAGAAGAAGATAACTGGTTTTATTGAAGCTCTATCTGAGAACTTTCGTCGTGTGTATGGTCCTGGCAAAGAATTATCGTTAGATGAATCTCTAGTTTTATACAGGGGTAGACTATATTTCAGGCAGTACATAAAATCTAAGAAGGCTCGTTATGGTATAAAATTTTATATCCTAACTAGTGCAACAGGATATGTTCTAAATATTATTATGTATTGTGGTAAGGGCGAAGATGATAATACGTATGGGAAGAAAACCGAACAAATAGTTATGAAACTGCTGAAACCATACTTGATGAAAGGTCATCACATATTCATGGATAATTATTATAATGATGTCCATTTGAGTCAGAAATTACTAGAGTTGCGTACCCACACCAATGGCACACTTCGTAAAAACAGAAAGACAAACCCTAAGGGGCTGACACAGATAAAACTAAAAAAGGGTGATTTTTTTTTGGTGTCGTAAAAAGCAAGTTTACGTATCAGCGTGGTATGATAAGCGTCCAGTTTACGTTATAACTACCAGAAATCATCCTAAGCTAATAAATGTTTCAAACCGATTTGGAAAAATTTCACAAAAGCCTGAAGAGGTTTCAGAATACAATAAATATATGGGAGGAAAGTCAAAGTCAAAGTCAAAGTCAAAATCTTTATTTGCAGAATAAAATGTTTAGGTAATACAGGTATTTAGTATAAGAGTAAGTCTCAATAATATTCTACCGGGAGTTGTACCGGTGTGCAAATATATCTTAAAATAATCAAATTTAATTGTACATATAATATGTCAAAAAATTAAATAAATTATGTAATACATTAAATAATATTGCAATTAATTAAAATATTCCTTAACACTATAATAACACTTGTCAAGAAGCCATTTATTAATCTCAATTTTGAATTTATTCAAAGCCATTTCTTTTAAGTTATTGGGCAATTTATTGTATATTTTAATAGCCATTATAGGAGCACTATTTGCATAAAATCTAGAGCTGCATTTAGGATGAAATAATCTGTTTTTATGCCTTGTTTGCCTTTCGAGAGATTCAGCGTGGGTTTTGAAGTAGTTCGGGTGTCGCTTTACAAAAATACATGTTTCTCGAATATACATACATGGCAACGGCAATATACGTATCTTTTTGAACAAAGGCTTGCAGCTATCAAGAAACCACGCACCACATATCGCTCGCACACATTTCTTTTGTAATTTAAACGCTCTAATCATATCAACAGAATTTCCCCACAAAGGCAGAGCATATAATAATACCGACGACACATAACCGTGATAAGCAGCTAGGGCTGCTTTTTGTGATATTGTTTTTCTCAATCTTTTTAAGGCATATACAAACCGGTTTAATTTTGTACAAATCTGGTCAATGTGAGGCTTCCAGTTTAAATTTTTGTCAATTTTTATACCTAAAAACATAACTGATTCAACATTTTTTATCTTTGAATTTTCATATTTTATATTCATATTTATAGGTTCCATTTTGTAATTCCCAATTTGTATTATTTTTGTTTTGTCAACATTAAGTAAAAGATTATTTGAATTAAGCCATGTCACAATAGTATTAATAGAATTATTTATTTCGGTTTCATATATGTCTTTTTTGGTGCATTTGAATATAAAAGTTGTGTCGTCCGCGAACAAAATGCATTTATGATTAGTTATTTTAGACAAGTCATTAATATATAGCAAAAATAATAAAGGTCCTAAAATACTACCCTGAGGAATACCACGGTCATTGAATCTAAACTGTGAACGATGTTGTTCTTTGGTAAATATGCTGTCTTGTCGTGCTTGCGTTAGCCAAGTGATTTCCGTGCATTGTCTTCGGCCTTGCAAGTAACTGCTTAGCCATGTATAAGCCGTACCTCTTATCCCGTAACTTTCAATTTTTTTTAATAGAATTTTGTGGTCAACAAGATCAAAAGCTTTGGTCATATCCAGCATGAGAGCAGTTACAGGAGTTTTTCTATCGATACTCTCTGCTATGTCTTTAATAAAATTGAAGCATGCTAGAGTCGTGGATCTGTTTTTGCGAAAACCGAATTGATCTTCAGTTAAGATACCAAATTTTTGTATAAATTTACTTAGTCTATCGTACATAGTTCTCTCAAATATCTTTGATATTACAGGGATCAAAGTTATTGGTCTATAGTTATTGAGATCTTTTTCATCTCCTTTTTTGTGAACTGGTTTTATTATAGAAATCTTAAGATGTTCCGGGAATGAGCCCTCGACAAATGATAAGTTTATAAGGCAACTCAGTGGTGTACAGATATAACAGGCACATGACTTTAGTATTTTGGTACTGAGTTCGTCGTAGCCAACTGAATTCGTGTTTTTTAATTCTTTGATTATTTTCTTAATTTCCGCTGGTTCCGTTGGTTGTAAGAAAATTGTATTTGGATTTGTATCTATATTTGGTTGAGCAGAATTTTTACCAGACTTATTTGTATTATTGATGTGACTTAGGTCAATAAAAAAATTGTTAAATAATTCACATATCATGCCAGGGTTACTAATTGTTTGGTCATTAATTTTAATTACGTCAATTTTATTGATTTGGGTAGTTTCATTTATACTTGAATTTATTGAATTCCAAACAGCTTTGCAAGTATTTTTACTATTAAGAATGTATTTTAAGTTGGTTTTTTGTTGAGCTTTATATATGCACTTTTTCAAAAGATAGTTATATTTTTCGTATTTATTTTTATTTAACATTTTATTAGTTTTTGAGTATTTATAGGTTAGGTAAAGTTTTCTTTTCGTAATACTTGACTTTTTTATACCTTTTGTTTTCCATCTACCTCTATTACACATGTTGTTTCTCGTAAGTTTAATTATAGGAAAGCAAAGTCCATGAAATAGAGTTAACAAGTTATGGAATGATCTATAGGCCTCATCAACACTGGTCTGATCGTACACTTCCGAGAAGGAGAGATGCGATAGACAGTCAGAAAACTTTTTAATGTTTTCTTTACTGTAGTCTCTGCGAAATTCATGCCAGGTTGTTACAGTAGATTTTCTTTGAATTTGAAATGATATGGCTTGACCTGTTTCATGGTCTGATAATGCCAGGTTTAAGATCTCGGCATCTACCTTGCTTATATTGCTGGCTACTTGATCAATACATGCATTTTTCCTAGTAGGGGTTTTAATATGAATAGATATATTGTAACTTTCTAAGATTTCAAATAGCTCGTACGTATTTTTTCCTTCTTTGAGGATATCTATATTCCAATCGCCACATAATATATATTTTTTGCACGTTTTTTTGTTTGTTAAATGATATAAAAGCTCATTTAATTTGTAAAAAAATAGATTAACATTGCTATCCGGTGTTCTATAAATGCAAATAATGGTAAGGTTATATTGCGCGATTTCTATTCCACAACATTCGAAGTGGTAGGGACAAGCAAGTTGGTTAGCAATATCAATAGGTTTGCATTCCAATCCTTTTTTACTGAGAACACAAACGCCACCCCGTCTCTGTTTCGGCCGACAGAACGACACTGCCAACCTATATCCGTTTAAATTCAAATTGGCCTCGCAACCTCGCTGTTTAAACGTTTCCGTTAAACATAAGATGTCAATAGATTTATAAGATTGTGATAATTCTGTTAGCGTCAAGTCTATAATGTCAATTTTATTTAGTACACCAGCTATATTTTGATGAAGAAGTCGAAAAGAGTTGTGTTTATTGTCGTTCCTAACGAAAAAGCTGATCAGTATCTTTTTGTGTACAAACGTATTTTTTTACTGTCTTAAAGTAGTATGGAATCGTGCCTTTAGGAGCTTCCACTTTTTTGTTAATAGGGATTGACCCATCATTAGCCGTTTTATGTTTTCTAAGAGTTTTAAAATAGAAAGGGATGGTGCCTGGCTTTGCGGTTATATTGGTTTCCAGTGACCTGCAGTCAGCTTTTGGTATGCCATTGTTATTTTTTGAATTACATAGGAAATACCTTTTGTAATCAATTGTATCTATCACATTATTTACTCTACGATATGGATATATACAATTGTAACTTAAATCTAGGTAGTTCACATTTTTGAAACACTTTAAAATAGTTTGAATATGGGAATTAAGTCTTTTTACATTAAGATACGGGTTTTCAATTACACTGGTCACTAATATTTTTGCCTTATTTTGTTTCTTAAGTAATGACGACAGCTCCACGCCTATTTTAATTGGGTTCGAGTCATTGGATCCTAGACACAGAACAAGCCAGTCGTCTTCTTGTAGTTCTTCAATCATAATTTTAGAACACTGAATTACATGTTCAATACTTGCATTTGGATATACTTTTCCACTGATAAAATATTTCTTTGGATTTTTGTAATTAGATCTTGTTTGTGCTAAAGATGTCGCCATGTTCCGTGCTGTTTGATCGCCAATAATAACAATTCTCTGGCTTTGTTCATTGAAAGATACTGTAGGTGTCGTCTCTTTGGAATTGTTTGCCATTTCATGCTGTCTTATTTCCTTTGTCTCAGGTAAAGCAGTCAGTTCAGAGTTTGCTATATCATCGTCACAGGGAGTGTTTTTTGGGGAGGGTGCTAGAGCAATATTTCGGAGTGCTCTGTGCTTGATTTTGACAGATTTCGATGGAGTCATCTTTCGTGGACTAGGCTCGGAAAGTAGTTGTTTAAATATTTTGCTCTTTTTTTGTTGGCTTTCTATTATCTTTTGAAGGTTGGTGACCTGTATATTTAATCGTTCAATTTCCGCATGGGCGCTAGCTAATTGAGTCTTAAGCAGGTTGATCTCTTCAATAAATTCTGAGTCATCATCAACTGATAAATTTGGTAAACTTTTCGGCGTGTCTTCAAGTAACGTTGACGAGGTATTACTCGCATAGTCCTCGCTTAAGTTATGTGCCAATTCCTCCGAGGAGACGTGGAGTCTAGTTTTTTTGTAGTTTCTCTTTGTTACATAATAGTTTTCATCTGACAAGTTGGAGCTTATATTACTACTATTTTGTGGTGTATTTACTGCTTGTTTTGAGACGGACGATGGCCCCGCTATTGTTGCAGAAGAAGTTTTATTTACGCATTTATCACATCTCCAGCTCTTTTTCCTTTCTGCATCCATGATATTAAATCGATGAAATGAAACGTTAGCGCATACCAGGTCAAGTTTGCGCTTACATTGTGAACAAGATAGGTGTTCACGTCTGGTAAGTAAGGTTTTGCATTTGTCGCATTTTATTTTTAGAACGCTCTTCTTTGAAGATGCCATTATATTTGCTCAGTTTTTTAAAGAGTATTGTGGATAATACAATTGAGCACTATTTAAATATCAATTAAAATCATAATAGAAATACAAATTCAGATATCAATTGAGATAAGAAGTTAGTAATAAATACGTAAATTTGATGTCGAAATAACTTTCAACATAAATTATGAAAAAGATCCGCGAAATGCTGCGCGATACGAACTCACAATCTCTCGTGCGGTACAAGTGTTTATAGGCACATACCACCACACCAATCTGTCTTTTGCTTATCGTATTGAAATTTTCGAGTACTTGCTGCTTACTGTTATTTAAAATGTACCGAGATCGTTATTATGATTCATGCTGCAAAAATTTATTGCTTAGTCGATGTTAATCACTGATATTATTTTTTATTATTTTGTGAATATGGTATTGTTTTTGTCACTGTATACGATCACTTTTCAGTGTGTTCACTGTGTTTTTACTCTTTTGTTTAGTTTTTATTACTTTCACTAGTAGGTACTTGTAGCAGAATAAAAATATTTTTGAAATTGTTATTTAATGTGTAAATGGATCACAATTGGGGAAATAACACTGTCACTATAACTTTGGATGTTTATTTACAGTTTTTGGTACAGTAAAGTAAGAATTTCACTGGTTTTACAATTTTAAATTATTTTTTATCACGGACTCGACGTTAACATGTATATCGCTTGCCGCGTACTATATATAGGAAATAAGAACGAATAGATAGGAAAGACCAAATGGTTGCATATTACTCCTCGCCACAGAAAACAATTCGATGGTATAAGAAAGTATTCTTTCATCTCTTAGATATATCTGTTTGGAATTCTTTCTTTGTCTACAAAAAATACTTTAAAAACGATGTCAAATACGAATTTCTGGACTATCGCGAAGATTTAATAAAACAAATGATAAACTTAGAGAGTGGTTGTTCTGGTCGAAACATTATAAGAACTGGTAGCATATATTCCAGTCGACGAACTGCAATTAGAGCTCCAAAAAAAGTACTTCAACAAGAAAATTTGGTAAGCATTAGTCAGGATCACTGGCCTGAAGATATTCCGTGCTCAACTGATTCCAAGAGGAATTTTAAATATTTGAACTGTAGCCTCTGCACTAAAAAGAAAAAACGCAAAGAGACAAGATACAGGTGCAAGGGATGCCGAGAAAAACTCCCTTATGCCCTACATGTTTTGAGGAATGGCACGCTAAATATGTCAAGAGGGGCGATACATAAAATGAAGCTATTATTCTAAGAAAATGTTGATTTATACACATATTTTTTTTAATTTTTAAAGAGATTTTTTTTTGTATTTAAAATACTAAGAACTGTGGTAAGTTCTTACTAATTAATAGGCTGTGATTGACTATAATAGATGTTTCTGTTTTATTTTATTTAAAATAATTAAGAACTGGAGTAAGTTCCTACTAATTACTAGGCTGTAATTGATTTTATAATAAATATTTCCTACGAAAGCTGACTTTTATTTTTAAACTGCTATAGCCGTACTGTTATCATGCAATGCATATTCCCATATATTACACGGCAGTACGGCCTTAGCCGTATTACGGTTATAACCGTACTGCCTTCAGGAATACCTTTTTTATTATGTGTTACGACAGTACGGTTATAACAGTGTCCCTAAAATGTATAGAAAATTTTAGTGATTTTTACGAAGCTATCAGTTAAATTACCGGCCACGAACGTGTTAATTTATAAAAATCTTTTTCGAAATCTGATTTTGCTAACAACTGGGAGCTAATAGTGACTCAAGTACGCTTCAGTCACTCCACTGAAGCCAGTGTCCATCCCGAGACTCGAACTACTGGTAGCCCTCCTAGGTAGCAGACTGGCTCATTCAGCGGAAGAGGAATTGGACCTGAAAGTAACAAAGAAAACATTTGGACAGACTCCAGCATCGTACTTTCCTGGATAAAAACAGACCCGAGAACCTTCAAGACGTTCGTGGTTCATCGCTTGGCGGAGATAAAGGAACTCACCAAACCGCAAGACTGGATGGTGGAAGATGGGTGCCTACAGCGCAGAATCCTGCAGACGACGCAACGCGCGACGTACCAGACTTCGACTGCAACCACCGATGGTACACCGGACCAAGCTTCCTGAAAAAAGAAGAGGCACATTGGCCGGCACCAAAAACCTTCAAGAAAACAACCACTGGCGAAGAAAAGGCAGCGGACGTCGCAGCAACAGCACAAACATCTCATCCATCACCAGACTCTGAGAGATTCTCTTCATGGAAAAGGCTTTGGCGAGCCACAGCGAGAGTACTGTAGTTCTTACAACTCTGCAAAAAAAGGGAGAAGGTCAACGTCTGCAAAAATGATCCCACCTGGAAAATGACACAAAGAAACGGGACGAAGACTGTAGAGAAGCAACACAGATCTTCGAAAATAATAGAAAGAAGATACATACCGCTGGACAACGAACTACTTGAGCAAGCTGAAACTCTTTTGCTGAAAAGAAGCCAAGACAACAGTTTCAGAGAACACATCAAGTGCCTTCAGCAAGGGAAGCAACTAGAGGGCAGCAGTAAATTGAAAAGGCTTGACGTAGTACTAGAAAACGGTCTCCTGAGGCTAAAAGGAAGAATCGATGCGATACAGGGTGTGACCAGGGACTACAAACGACCCATCGTGCTCGACAGCAAGGTCAAGACAACACAACTCATCATAGAAGAATTCCACTGCCGCTTCAATCATGGAAATCACGCAACGGTGATGAATGAAATACGACAACGCTTCTGGGTTACTCGGTCTAAGGTCAGCAATCAAGGCGGTTCAGCATCAATGTCAATGGTGCAAAACAAAGAAAGCAAGACCGAAAGAAATACCAACAGGCAACTTACCGGCGGAAAGGCTGATGCACGGATATCCTCCTTTTACGTGCACGGGCGTGGACTACTTCGGCCCGATGACAATCACCGTGGCAAAACGGCACGAAAAGAGATGGGGAGCTCATTGAGCTAACTCCTTCGCTCTCCACCGACAGCATGATCATGGCGCTACGACGATTCGCCGCAAGAAGAGGGATGCCTAAGAAAATCTACAGCGACAACGGGACCAATTTCGTCGGCGCCAACAAAGAAATAAAAGAAGCGTTCGACACCTTGCAGCAAGAAGACCTCACCTCAGAAGCAGAGAAGATCGGCGTGCAATGGAAATTCATCCCTCCAGGTGCGCCAAATATGAGTGGCGCATGAGAACGCTTGGTGCGATCAGTCAAGACCGCACTAGACGTTACACTTAACGAAAAATATCCACGAGAGGAGGTACTCCACACTCTCCTCCTAGAGGCCGAGCACATAGTCAACTCTCGACCTCTCACACACCTCTCTGAGAACCTTGAAGAAGAAGCACTAACACCGAACCACTTCGTCATCGGGCGGTCCTGAGGCGCAGCGAGAATCGGCAGCTTCGACGACAGCGAACTCGTGGGCAGGTCTACATGGAAGGCCACGCAACGGCTTGCCGACCACTTCTGGCAACTTTGGCTGCGAGAATATCTACCCACTCTTTTGCCAAAGAAGACGAAGACAAGAACCAGCACCACAGACCTGCAAGTTGGAGACATCGTGCTGATCGTCGACCATAATGGAACGCTTGACCGCGCCCAGAGAGGAGTTGAGCAGACGAAAGCGCGATATCTGGACTGAGGTGATTGGCGTATGGCAGAATCGATGGAAAAACGACACGAAAGGACGTGAGTTAAATCGATTTTTCCCGGAGGTGGCGTTGAGACTCAGGTATACCTGGGTCTCACCGGACTATCAAACATCCCAGATTCTCACTGGACATGGATGTTTTCGGAAGAGACTGCATGACATGCGACTGTGTGAAACCAGTATGTGTGTGTGGTACGGCAGAGGAGAATGTTCACCATGTCCTATGGGAATGTCCTCTGTATGACGATCTAAGAGCGAAAGTGTTGGATGGGGTGGTTCGAACGGTTCAGGGACCGATTTACTACTCGGATCTCGTCAGCGATGGGGTGAACTACGGGCTGCTGCGTGAGTTTGCGCATAGGTGGCACGATCGCAGGATAAGGCAGGATAGGATGCTGGTAGGAAGGCCCGACGACGTAGGCGTTATTGTGCCGTCAGCCCCAGAAGGGGGAGAATGACGTTAAACTGGGACAAGGAATAGAACAAATATTTGTAGGGAGTCAAGAAAGTGCGCGCGGGAAAGAGCAAGGTGCAAGTACCGCGCGCATCTCCCGAGATTCGGCCCGTATGACCCTCAGTCGGTGGGGCCATAGGAGGTGGTGGGTTGATCGTCGACCATAGCCTACCAAGATGCACCTGGCTACGCGGCAGAATCTTCCAAGTGTATCCTGGACCCGATGGGCGAACAAGGATCTTCGACGTCGAGACGCGCGGAGGTGTGCTGAGAAGACCCGACCCAGTTCAAGAGTAGTGCTGCTGGTGCCGGGAGTATCGCCGAGCCAGGAGGATGGTGCGGCGCACGAGGGGGAAAATGTCGGCGACAAGGCATATAATTAACCAGTGACGAACTGTGTTTTGTTCATAAGACTATAATAATTTCCAAATTAGTGTAGTTAGTGTCGGCGACAAGGCATACAATTTACCAGTGACGAACTGTGTTTTGTTCATAAGACTATTATAATTTCCTATATAATATTCCTATATAATTTATAAAGGTTAGTTTTTAATAATTATAAGGAGTGTCGTGTAGTGGCGGTTAAGAATATCCACTACCCCATATCTTCCCGTGGGTGTCGTAAAAGGCGACTGAGGGAAACAGGCAGGAGATGGGCAGCAGCATCTTCCTGATAACAACAATTACACAAAAAAAAACTGCGGTTGCCAACCCGCTCGCCAAGCGTGGCAACTATGGCAATATACCCCCCATGAACAATTACACAAATAGACGGCCCCCAGTCCCCGGCGGCCCCGCTATTCCTGGCTACGGTGGCGACCATGGTAACGGCGGGGCAGGGGGTGCTAAGAATCTCCGGTGGAGGTTCGTTTGCCACCTACGACGACTCGCCCTGGCAACATTTAACGCACGCACACTGAGGACTGACGAGAAGATCCTGGAGCTGGAAGAAGAGATAGACAAGTTGCGCTGGAGTATTATAGGATTATCCGAGGTCCGAAGAGAGGGGGAGGACACGGTGATTCTCGAATCCGGCAACTTGTTCTATCACCAGGAGGGCGAACATCTGTCCCAAGGAGGTGTCGGATTTATCGTCCACAAGTCTCTCGTCAACAACGTTGTAAAGATTGGGAGTGTGTCGACGAGGGTCGCGTACCTGACACTCAGAATCACCAAACGGTATTCGCTGAAGGTCATACAGGTTTACGCACCAACCTCGGCACATCCCGATGAGGAGGTGGAGGAAATGTATGAGGATATTTCCAAAGCCATGCATTCCTCCAAAACCCACTACACGGTGTTGATGGGAGACTTCAACGCAAAACTAGGCACAAGAGAAAGCGGTGAGCTGAAGTTAGGGAAATTTGGAGTAGGGCAACGGAACCGAAGGGGCCAGCAGCTGGCCGAATTTATGGAGAAAGAGGGACTCTTTATGATGAACTCTTTCTTCCAGAAGCGGCCCCACAGGAAGTGGACCTGGTCGAGCCCCGACGGTTCGACAAAAAATGAGATTGACTTCATTATGACGACCAGACGCCAACTGTTCAGTGATGTCTCAGTGATCGCAAGGGTGAAAACTGGCAGCGATCACCGAATGGTTAGAGGCACACTGAACCTAAACGTTAAGTTGGAGAGGTCTCGTCTAATGAAGTCAACGCTCCGTCCCCCTCGTGCTCTAATCCAGAATCCCGAAAACTTTCAGCTCGAGTTACACAACCGCTTTCAGTGCCTACAAGATTGCAATGCAGTGGACGATATGAATGACAAGCTCGTGGAAACTGTCCATGTGGTCGGAGCTAAGTTCTGCAAGACCCGCCGCAGAAGAACACAAAAACTCTCCGATCACACTCTTAATCTCATGGCTGTCAGACGGGAGATGAGGCTGCAATCGTCAACAGATTTGACAGCATACAGGCAACTGAACAGACAGATCTCCAAATGCATGCGGCGAGACTTACGCAACTTTAATACTGCTCGTATTAAAGAGGCGATCGAGCGGAACCAGGGCTCCAAAGTCTTTGCCAGAGATCTGTCTGCCCGTAAGAGCCAACTGTCAAAGCTGAAGACTGAGTGTGGCAGCATCGTTTCCGGGACACCTGAGATTTTGATTGAGATTGAGAGGTTCTATGGGCAGCTGTACACATCATCGTTGGAGCCACACGCAAGTGTGAGTAACGATCCAAGAGCAAGTCTTATCCGACACTATTCCGATGATATCCCGGACGTCAGTCTAAGCGAGATTAGAATGGCTCTCCAGCACCTTAAAAACGGCAGGGCCCCAGGCGAGGATGGAGTTACAGCGGAGCTTCTGAAAGCGGGTGGAACACATGTACTTGAAGTCTTTCAGAAGCTCTTCAATTCCGTCCTCCATGGTGGCACTACTCCGGAGGCGTGGAGCAGAAGTGCAGTGGTCTTGTTCTTTAAGAAAGGCGACACCGCTCTCTTGAAGAACTACAGACCGATTTCCCTTCTGAGGCGCGTCTACGTGCTGTTTTCGAGAGTCATTACGAATCGTCTCGCACGTAGACTCGACGACTTCCAGCCTCCCGAACAAGCCGGTTTCCGAAAAGGCTTCAGTACCATAGACTACATACATACCCTGCGGCAGATTGTACAGAAGACTGAAGAGTACAATTTGCCACTTTGCCTGGCGTATGTGGACTATGAGAAAGCCTTTGATTCCGTCGAAATTTGGGCGGTGCTGCAGTCCCTTCAGCGGTGCCAAGTTGACTGTCAGTATATCGAAGTGCTGAAGTGTTTGTACAGTAGGGCTACGATGGCTATCCGAGTACAGAACCCGAGCTCGAAACCTATCCAACTGCAGAGAGGTGTAAGACAGGGTGACGTTATATCCCCGAAACTCTTCACCGCTGCTTTGGAAGACGTTTTCAAGCTACTGGACTGGAAAGGATACGGTATTAACATCAATGGCGAGTACATCACTCACCTTCGATTTGCCGACGATATAATCCTTATGGCAGAATCGCTGGAGGACTTAAGCACTATGCTCAATGACCTCAATAGTGCCTCCCAACGGATAGGTCTTAAGATGAACATGGACAAAACATAGATCATGTTTAATGTCCATGTCACACCTATGCCGGTAGTTGTTGGGAGCACTATGCTCGAAGTTGTTGACGAATACGTTTACCTGGGACAAATAGTCCGACTAGGTAAGTCCAACTTCGACCGAGAGGTCAATCGACGGATTCAACTCGGCTGGGCAGCGTTCGGGAAATTACGACATATCTTCTCGTCAGGTATACCTCAATCTCTAAAAACTAGATTGTACAACCAGTGCGTGTTGCCAGTGATGACTTACGGATCTGAGACGTGGTCCTTCACTGCTGGCCGTATGAGGACGCTCAAGATCGCTCAGCGAGCTATGGAGAGGGCTATGCTCGGAGTTTCTCTGCGTGACAGACTCAGAAATGAGGATATCCGCAGTAAAACCAGAGTGACCGACATAGCCCAACGGATTAGTAAGCTGAAGTGGCAATGGGCCGGCCATATAGCTCGAAGAACCGATAACCGATGGGGAAGAAAGGTTCTCGAGTGGCAGCCTCGTACCGGTAGGCGTAGTGTAGGGCGACCCCCCACTAGATGGAGTGACGACCTGGTAAGATATGCAGGAAGTCGATGGATGCAGGTGGCTCAGGACCGTGCTTTGTGGCATTACTTGGGGGAGGCCTATGTTCAGCAGTGGACTTGTGAAGGGCTGTAATGATGATGATGAAATTATAAGGAAGTTTTTTAGCGAAAATTTGTATTGAAAATACTTATAAAAAAATCAAGTTTTGTTTAGCGCTTGGATATTAGTGTTAAATTAAAGTTTTAAATGTAATGTAATATAAACAAAAAGTACTAAGTAGATCAGACATCTGTTTTAATAAATATAAGATAAAATGTTTAATAGCTTATATTATTATTTTATATTATAGAACAGTACTAGAAAAATCTAACGATGTATAAATTGTAAGGGCTATGTGAAAGTTATAATAAATAACGGCTCCTAAGGTTTCGGCTTGAAATAAAAACAACGAATTGAAATAAAAGTAACGCCGGCGGGTATGAAAGTCGAGCCCATTTCGGCTCAAATCAAAGCCTAAATAGGCTAAAAGGACTGTCCCATAGCTATGGGATATGATGAATACCCGAGTAATGGGGGCTACCCCGAGGCCCGATACCTGCATTGTTCCCCGGGGCATTGTAGACGACAATCAACGCTCAAATCGCAGTTCGCCGCGGACCGTGCTACCGAACGGACGTGCCTTAATCGCGCTTCCATGCTGTGTTAAGTGTACGTACTGTGAAGTCTACGTGTTGCCAGTCGACGACTCCGCTAAACGTTGAGCTCGCTCCGTGAAGCGTTGAGCCGTCACTGGCATTTTCTGCGTCGAATTGCAAGGTAAGAGAGCACAAAGATCTCAACCTTTGTTGCCCTTATTTTTGTGCAACCTACCCACCTTTGCTATCGACTTTTATTATTTTAAAAGTGCTTTTTAGCAAGACATTGTCAACACCCAATCACTCACACCCCTCCCCGCTCGCGGGCGCCTCCCCCACGGGTCTCACCTGGTGTGGTTACACGTGCCGAGGGGAGTGAGGTGTGTGATAGCTAGCTAGGGTAAAGTTTTAACTCCTACCCACTTTTTAAAAAGTTTTAAATTTTTAAACCTACCCTTTATTTTAAAAATCTTTTTATAGCTACCCTATTTTATACCGAAACGATATATAACTACCCACGTTATGTCGGACAAAGGGGAACCATTCCCGACTCACCGTAAACCACCAGACAAACGACCCGGCGTGCTGGATAGGCCTCTCATGGAGCGTGACCTCTTAGCTCCAGAGAAGTCAAGAGTACTGCCTGCATACAACCAAATCCCGAGGCATAAAGGAAGCCCACCGGCCACAGGCGTCGCGCTCGGCGCTAGTGGAGCTGAGCCTCCAACCATCACCGAACCGGCAGGACAATCTCGCCGGAACATCGCCTCGCGAAAACGTACTCCCCCGGAATTGGAAGAGGAAGATCTGCAGGAGGAGAAAAGGCTGAAGACCGGTTCGGACTCAGTATCCGAGTCGACATCAGCCTCAACTTCTACACCCACCTCGAAAGACACACCTACTCCACCACGAAAACAGCCGGTGACGAGACATAACTCACCACCGGAATCACCATCTCCCACTACCTCCCCGACCTGCATGCAATATGAGATGCAGGATTTCGGGGAGCAGGACTCAGAAGGGAAGAAAATTACATTTAAACCCACTCCTGGACCATCCTCGGCGCCGGATATCTATGCACGGATAGCTACCGCGCCTAGAACAGCCCCACCTTCACCTCCACCTGCTACAAGGCCACAGCAGCCTGTAGCAGTACAAGCAAAATACCCCCCAATAATTGTAGAATGCTTCCCAAATTGGGCGAGGCATTTTAAAATATTACACCAACTTCTCGGCCATGCTCCAAATGCCCGCCCATTTGGGAAGGGAGTCACATTCCGGCCACAATCCGACATAGAATAGCGTACCACTCAAAAATACCTCATTGAGCGTAGCGAAGAGGATGCCACCTTTGCGTGGTATTGCTACGCTCCACAGGAAGAAAAACTAACGAAGGTGGGGCTCAGATGGCTCCCAGCCGACACCGAGCCACAAGACATCATGGAGGCCCTCATCGAGAAAGGTTTCCCGGTGACGTTCGTGCGCTCAATTCCCTCCAAAAGAAGCAGACCAGGCTGCCTCTTTCACATAAAAATGAAACACCCCCCTTCGGATGAACTAAAAAGGCTATATGCAATAGGCGAACTACTCTACATACCGGCATCTCAATAGAGGGCTGGCAAGGTAAAGCCGGCCCTCCTCAATGCCATAGATGCCAGGGATTCGGGCATGCGTCTTATAATTGCTATAGACCTATAAAATGCGTCCGCTGCGCAGGCGATCATGCCGCATCTGAATGCCCCAAGCCGCGTGATGAACAGCCGAAATGTGCAAATTGCGCCAAGGCTCACGCGGTAAATGACAGGCGGTGCCCTGTGCTGCAGCGAATTGCGCGCAAGAGGGGCATAGCCCTACAGCCCCCAATACCCACGCAAGCAGCACGGGCTCCTCAACCACAACCACAACACCAAAATTTGCAACCACAACCGCAAATGCACACCCAGCTGCAGCGGACGCAGCAGCCGCAGTAGCCGCAACAGTCGCGACAACAACAGCTACCTATACCCGCACACGCGCCAACGGTCGCCATAACTGGGGCGACCTTGGCAGTACCGGCAAACAACTCCATTGAACGCACAGAGCGTCCAAAGGAAAAGAGGAAGGGGAGGAAGAAGAAGAAAAAGGCGGCCACACCAGATGTAGCAATAGAAGGCACGTCTATCCCACTCCCCCCCCCCCCACTGCTACCACGCAGCAGCGGCCACAGCAGCCGCGCCAAGCGGCTTTTCTTGCCCAAATCCTGAGAGTGCAAACTACCCACCAACCCCGAGAACCACTCCAAAGACGGATAGTAGAACCCAGATCCCAACCACAAACACACCGTAGAAGAGTCCCTCACACAACTAGTGGGTATGATCATTAAAATCCTGGGAGAGGTCCTAACTGCCATGACCACAGGCACCAACCCACTAGCGGCAACCCTTACTGCCTTAGCCCAACTGACTAACATCAGCAGAGGCCAGGGCAATTAAAATAGTTTACTGGAACCCCGGCGACATAACAGGGAAGGTCGCCGAACTGCGCACGTTGGTCAAGCAGTACAAAGTCCAGGTTGTACTGCTGGGAGAAACTAAACTGCACCCCTCTGCAAAACTAAAGCTCCCCAACTTCTTCGTGTATCGCCACGACGAGATCTCCCCAGAAGGTATCGCGTACAGAGGTACAGCGGCCCTTGTGAGGAGGGACGTCATGCACGAGGAAGTTGACACTATATATATGACTGCGTGTCCATGAGGACCAAGGGTGTAAGGATGAGGGTGGGAACCACGGATATGAGGTTCTTCGCCGCTTACCGACCTCCCGGTACCTCATTAGCCCCCCAGGATCTAAGTACTATATTCAATGAAACAACACCTGCAATTATCGCCGAAGACCTCAATGCAAAACATCCGGCTTGGGGCTCCGCGATAATCACACCTCCTGGTAAGAAACTCTTCGAACACGCTGAAGAGTGGGGATATGAGGTACTGAGTCCTGATGAGCCCACCCACATCCCCTCCAATCCCAATCATCAACCCGATGTCCTGGACATTGTGTTGTGTCATCAAATGCCGTTCAGAATACGGCTAGAGGTGCTGTATGATCTGGACACGCAGCACCTCCCCGTGTTGTTCACTATAGATACCGATGCGGACGCAGTAGTGCTCAGAGGCCCAAAAATGCGGACGAACTGGACACGCTTCCAAAAAGCACTAGAGGACCTCCGACTCGGCGCCTCCATTAGCACCCAAGAAGACGTGGAGACAGCGGCACTGCTTCTACACGACACTAAACAAACAACTGGAACTCTCCTCACTCCCTGTCTCCACGGGGCGCCGGGGAGAGGAACTCCCTCATAAACTATAACTTCAGCTTTCTAAGAAAAGAAAGCTGAAAAGCACATATTAAAACCCAACTAAATAAAACAACAGAAGAGCTGTCGGTAGCGATTAAAGCGCACAGGTGAGAGGCATGGGAGAGGCGAAACGACGAAGCTTCGGAGACGCCCGCCTCCCTGCACCTCCTCAACCGGCAGCTCACCAAAACACCACCTCCTGTTTGCCCACTAGTGGACAGCACGAGAAAAAGCATCTGCGACGCCCAGCAGAGGGCGGAAATGATGGCACAGCACCTCCAATCACAGTTTACACCTAATCCGATTGCAGAGGGGTACGCGGAGCACACCACGAGGGTAGAGAACCGCGTACGGGAATACCTGTCGCACACGGCACCACCACTACGAGGCGAGGACTTCATCTCCCTGCGGGGGTAAGACGCGCCATCATGCGCCTACCTAACCGCAAAGCACCGGATTGCGACGGCATTACCACCATGGCCTTGAAGCAGCTGCCCAGAAGGGGAGTTGTAGAGGTGGCCAGACTTTTCAACGGCGTATTAAGATCTGGTCACTTCCCAATAAACTGGAAACAGGGCAAGATAGTCGTGCTACCAAAGCCGGGTAAGGATAGGAGGTACCCGGACTAACTACCGCCCCATAACGCTATTACCGCATATAGCCAAACTCTTTGAAAAAATTACCCTCCATCGCATTTTACCGCACATTACTCTGCGGGAGGAACAATTTGGCTTCCGCCGAGCACTCTCCACCACAGCCCAACTGGCCCGCGTGCTACACTATCTTGCGGCCGAGTACAACCGCGGCCTCATCAGCGTGGGGGTCTTCTTAGATATGGAGAAGGCCTTCGACAGAGTGTGGAACGCAGGGCTACTTCACAAGTTAATAGAGACCACCACCTTGCCGCCAATGCTTGTGCGGCAAATAGCGTCATTCCTGGAGGGACGGAGCTTCTATGTTAACATCGAGGAGGCTGTCTCGGTAGCACGACTGATTGAAGCGGGAGTGTCGCAGGGAAGCTGCCTATCACCCCACCACCCCACCTGTACGCGGTGTATACCAATGATATCCCCACACTCCAAGACCACCTGGAGGAATGGGAAGACGATGTTGTGCTCGCGTTATACGCAGACGACAGTGCGTACTTCGCGTGATCTCGTCGGGTAGAACTCGCGGCTAGGAAGCTGCAGAGACTGCTGGACTTGCTGCGTGATTGGCTGGACAGATGGAGGATGGCGGTCAATGTCGGGAAGACCGCCGCCTTCGCCACCAGGCTGAGACGCACCCTACCAACCTTGTGACTCCGTGGGCAAGACGTAGGTTGGAAAGGTACAACCACCTACCTAGGATGCCAGATAGATCGCTCGTTGCGAATGACTCCAAAGGTGAACCACGTTGTGGTTCAGGCCAGAGCCGCACGAGCAAAACTCTATCCCATACTGGCATCCTCACTCCCGTTAAAAACGAAACTATCCATCTACAAGACCTACGTCCGCTCACGGCTGACCTACGCAGCGCCAGCCTGGTACGCGCTAACATCGACTACACAGCGCAGGAGGCAGCAGGCCCAGCAGAATCTTGCGCTCCGGACGATCGTGGGAGCAGGCCGCTATGTGAGAAATGACCTCATAGCCAGGGACCTTAAAATTGAGCCCATACATGAATTTGTGGCCCATACTGCGAGACGGCTGTTCGACCGTGCAGACAACGGGCCACATCCCCACCTGAACAACCTGGCACCCCTACATGCACGCCCACCTGATGGGCGGCCACTCCCACGAGAAATCCTACTCTCACCGCCCGGCGAGGGAGCCGCTGGGGACGAGTGAGCAAGCCCGACACCTGGCCTGATGGCGTGAAGTCCGTAACACTCCAACCTACAAGCTGCGTGGCAGCACCCAAAACCGGGGGAGCCGTGTCCCCCCGCGATGACACCCGGGAAAAGAGGGCCTCCTCGAACCCGTAAGCCTCCGTAAGGAGATCACATACTCCTCAAATCTCAGTCGCAGCACAGCCGTCGAAGAGGCAACAACAAGGAAAAAGGAAGCCGACACCTAAGGAACAAGAAGCTACCTAGGAAAAAATTGTTTTAATTGCCTCCTCCCGGCTACTCGTCTATCTCTCTCTCTCGAGGTCGCAATAGCTACCCTATTATATACATACGCATTCAGGGGTGCGTGGGACGTGCGTCACCAGCACTAAGCAAGGAACGTACGTCATCAAGTGGGAGATTGTCCCAAGGCGACTGTGCGGGCACTGGACGTGTCCCTGCCGTCCGAAACATGGACAAACATGGACTTTCATTTCAAATTAGGTTGCAAAAAAAACCGCAGGGTGTTTACTGACACACAATCTAGACGCAATTTCACTTTAATTCATAGGCTATCAAGGGCAGATATAGATAATCAAGAAAACTATTTAACTGTGTGTAAGAAAATGTTTCTTAATACTTTTTCCATTAGTGAACAATTTGTATATACATCCCTGGAAAAAAGAAACAATATAAGTGGTTTCATAGAAGCCGACATGAGAGGACGTCATCCTAACCATCGTAAAGTAAATAACAGAGGATATTATCAAAAGTGTACGCGATCACATAAAATCACTTCAGCCTGTAGAATCCCATTACACCCGCAGTAGAAGTAATAAACTTTACTTAGACGGAGATCTGAATTTTCATCGCTTATTTGATTTATATAATTAGTGGTTTGATACACTCGCATACTCTTCAAAAGCTAGTACGGAACGGCAATATCGCAACATAGCTCACGAACATTTCAAGATAAGTTTCCACGTGCCAAAAAGACCAATGCGACAAATGCCACATTTACAAGAACCTGTTTATTCCTACACTATCACAAACAGAATTACACGAAGAACATATTAAAAATAAAGAAATAGCTCGTAAAAAAAGTCGGCCGATAAAGAATTAGCCAAATCTTCCAATAATAAATTATTAGTAGCTACTTTTGAATTTCAAAAAGTTCTTACTTGTCCTTAAGGTAATATAAGCGTTCTTTACTATAAACGAAAGCTTTCAGTATTCAATTTCACTGTTTTTAATTTAAACGAAAAAGAAGGTACTTGTTTTATGTGGCATGAGGGGCAAGGAAAACGTGGGGCTAGTAAGGTAGCAAGTTGTTTATTTAAATACATCTCCAAATGTAAGGATCAGGGTACAAGTGAGTTTAAGTTTTGGTCTGACAATTGTGTAGGCCAAAATCGAAATCGTATTAAAATACACCATTGTTTTTTAGAAGTTGGTCATACGCAAAATGAGGGCGACAGCGTCCACGCTTTAATAGAGAGGTCCGCAAAAAACACACTCATTTATACACCATTTGAATGGTATTGTTTAGTTGGGCTAAGCAAAACAGAAAGCCTTAGGTACGCGGTTGAGGAAATGCAATACACCGACTTTTCCGATTATAAGGCATTATTAAAGGGCCAAAAAAATACGTGGTAGAGCCATGCTGTAATACGTGGTAGAGCCATGCTGCAGTTATATTAGTAGTTTAGTTGTAGCACGAATGGGTCGGCTCGACCGGGGAAGGACCACGCTCTCACAGAATACCAGCGTGAAATAGTAGCTTAATGCTGCTGTATTTCGTATGGTGAGTGTAGAGAACCGGAGACCCTTTTTACTGGAAACGAGGCATTCCATCTTAGTCCTCACGGGTGACAACGCATCTGCATTTTGATTTGTAATCGAGGATAGATGTAGATGTCTATGGGCCGCAGCAACCACTTACCATCAAGTGGACTGTGTGCTCGTTTGTCACCCGATCCTATAAAAAAAAAAAGGGCAATTGGGTCAAAATTACCAACGGGGATAAAGTGCAATGGAATAAAATAAGATAGGTGTGTATCAAACCTGAAGATCCCTTTAAGTTGTTTTATAAATATGATTTAGCCGCCGATGATTACCACGTTTTAATTGAAAAGGCCTCAACTAGGCGACAATATGTCTAACGTAGATGCCCTGTACGACAATGTACTGCCGATTCCAAAGGCAAAGAAGGATGATTTGTTAAACATGTGCAAATCACAAATTATGCCCCATGCCCATCACCAATTTTTTCCAAAGTCTGCCCGAAATTAGCAATGACTTAAATTACATAATACATAAACACTCACGCCTGTCACCCAGAGGGGTAGGCAGAGACTACAGACTTCCATTTGACACGATCCTGACACCTCTCTCGCCTCCTTCACATCCATACACCTCTACGCATACATGCTCGTCGGTTAAGGGTACTCCTAATTTGGCCCGTTTTCAATAAATCGCCAATTTGGACGATAAATTTTCGCCTAGGACGTCCCTTTCCGACTCTGCCATTCACTTCTGCAACATAAATTTTCTTTGTCACTCTTTTCTCATTCATTCTTTCCACATGACCAAACCACCGAAGTATTCCTTTCTTAATCCTGGTCACAACATCATCTTGCAAACCACACTCTTCTCTTATTACACAATTTCTTACCCTGTCATTCAGATTCAGCCCTAACATACTCCCTTAACGACCGCATTTCTACTGCGTTCATTCTACTCTCGTGCTTCTTCTGCCACACCCGACTTTCACTACCATACGTTAAAGTAGGGACCAACACAGCATTGTGAATTCCCATACGTGCCTTTTTCGACACATTTTGACTCTTCACAATAGAGTGCAGAGCCCCATTTACTCTATTTCCCGCATTCACTAGTCGTTCTATATCCTTATCATATCTCCCATCCCTGCTAAATACGCAGCCCAAATATACAAACTCATCTACTTGCTCGATCAACTCCCCTTCTATTCTTATTTCACAAATCGTTTTACTTTCTTCTCTTTCAAAAACCATAACCTTCGTCTTACTTGCGTTTACTTTCATACCCCTTTCTTTTAATGATCTGTTCATTAATGTAACCATCATTTGCAACTCGGCCGCCGACGACGCAAGAATAACTTGATCATCGGCGTACAAAAGTCATTTGACGGTTAACTCACCCATTCTTACTCCGCATTCTTCAACTTTCAAATTTTGCAAACAACTGTCCATAAATAGGTTGAACAGCCACGGGGAAGCCACACAGCCCTGTCTGACACCTTTATGGATGTCAAAGCAGTCCGAGTAGACCCCGTTGATAACACAAGCACTAGAGTCCCTATAAAGAGACTCCAATGCCTGTATCAAGCCAGCGCTCAACCCAAATGAGTTCAGTGTTTGCCACTACCTAGCACCACCACAGTTAAAATTAAACTTCTAATTCCGATTCTAATTAATGTTAACTTTTATTTTATTTCTGATCTGATTTCTTAGATAATAATAAGTAATGATTTTGGTAATAATAATAACAAGTGCAAATACCATTTTGAGAGAGATTTATCTTTGGACTGGTTTTATTTCGAAATACATTATATTTTTTTTTGTAACGATGGTTATTTTATTTCAGTACTCCATAATTTACGATATTTCATGACATTATTCCCTAGAAAATTATGGTAACTATGAATTGAATTACAATATATTTAATTCTATTTACATCGATGTAAATTGTCGTAAATACAATATACAATACTTTTTGTTTTATGAAACTCAACGTAAATTATAGTAAGTAATACCTACAATAAACTACGACATTTGTTTCCCAAAGAAAAGTACCGTAAGTGACTTTTTTTAGCTATTCTGGTAATAATTTTTAATATTCTTTCTAAAAATATAATTTAGTTCATAAATGTCTACCTACATGCTGAGTTTAGTTCTTGAACGACAGAAATTGACTAAGTGAGCATCAAAAACCTACTTAATCATCTTAAAGTTGCTGTACTGGAAAGTTCATACAGTGCAGTTACGATATTATACGTAGGAGGTGTCGAAATGTTTATTTAATACAGTATAGAACATTACAAAGTTGTAATGCAACTAGTTTTAAGTCATTTTTATGGACTTGTAACGAAATTTTTACTAATCAAAGCGTAGAAAGACTTATTCAGGTATTCAACGATACAACACGCGATAGAATGGACGGGTAAAAAAATTCATCGTCTCTTTACCCGTATGAGAGGTACCTAAAATAAAAATTAATTTTAAGATTTTATTTTTGTTTTGTAGGCGTGGTCAACATCTATAGCTATGCTAAATTACAGGCTTGTAGCACCTAGGGTCTCTAAGTAAAACCGCGGACGGACTGATGGACGGACATGGCGAAACTATAAGGGTTCCTTGTTATTTAACTACGGAACCCTAAAAAGAGGACACCTAGTGTTTGTCACTCACACATGTGTAAACAAACATTACTCAGGCCACCAATCCGCATCTATGTCCGGAGCGTATCCGTCTTTATCGCCTTCGCGTTAAATTTATATCGGTCTCTTTTTTTTTTCTTAAAAATAATTTATATGCGGTCCCTTTTTTCTCAAAAATATTTTGCATACTTACATGTGACATGTGATTCCTTGTGTTCTGTTAACTTTAAAATCATAATTGGTACACCTCTTAAATAGACATGATGGCATTTTTATTATTGTTAAAAATATTCTATACAGTGTCTTTCTGTTTGTGCATGTGAAGCGGACTAAAGACTAAGTGTCTAAAAGAGTAAGCAATTAGGACTTTCTCAAGTTTTCACTACTGACCCGTTAACAACACATCTGTTTCTTTTTAACCGACTTCAAAAAGGGGGAGGTTCTCAATTCCAGTGTATGTTTTTTCGTATGTACGTTAAGCAATATCTTCGTAGATTGTGAACCGATTTTGAATTTTTTATTAAATAGGATATACTTCAAGGGTTGTCCCATATAAATTTGGAGAAAAAATTCTACCCCTAAGGGTAGCAAATGTATAACTTCTTTTTTAGCTATTTGCAGTCAGTTTTTACTTTTTGTTAAAAGTTGTAATTATCAAATATTTATTTAACTTCTAATGTTTGTTTGTTGGGAGTCAAATTTTGAACTTGAATTTTAAAGCAGTTATTCACAGCCGATTGAGCTGAAATTTTGCCTACAATTAGACTAGATGACAATGTAAGATGTTAGTTCTGTTTCTGTCTGTTTCTGTTAACTAAGTGACATCATACTAAATCCAATAAAGCGGATGGCTTAAGATGGTGGTCTAGTTGTTTTTATGGACTCCCATGAAATGGGTATCAAATGAAAGGGTTTGCTATATACGAAAATAAAATGACTTCACTCCGACTGCAATATAGTGGACTCCCAAAGATAGAAAACTATGTTTTTATGCACCCCATAATATTGATATCAAATGATAGGGTTTGCTGAGAAGTATACAAAAATAAAATGACATCACTCTATATCAAAATATGGTGGATTCTCAAAGATGGCGGACTATTTTTTTATAATATATAATATCACTGACTGAACCTTTAGAGGTTGTTCATTAATTACGGGTGGTGATTTTGGCGATATTTCAAAATGCGTATTTTATTGTAAAAACGTTTAACTGTTTTGAGTTTTGAGTGTCTTGAAATTATTTAAAAAATAAACTTAATTTGCCTAGTTATTTTTATTTCAGACTACTAAAAATGTAGTTTGGAATAACAAAGAGACAAGTGGTAAAATTAAAAAAGTACAACCAACTTCAATACAAATAAAATGAGAACATCATTAATATAGTCAAAGCCAATTAAATAATATGCATTAAGGAAAATTCAAAAACTGCTAGTTAAATTTATATGGGACCACATAAGAAGTGCAATCTTTCAAATAAAAAAGAATCAAAACGGTTAACTAAGAAAAAAATTCTGAGGTAACACACATAGTTGAATTGAGTACCTCCTCCTTTTTGGAAGTTAAAAATACTTAAATACAACTACTAAAGTTTTACAGTTTCATGCGGAAAAAAATTACATGACATTTACCAAGACCCCTAACCATGATGGTGAGATCTGGCTTGACACCCCCTCCCCCCTCATATTTGTGATGCTTTCTATAACTTATCCTGTTTATTAAAAAGGTTTTTCTAGCATACTTGGAACTCCATTCAATTGGTGAAAGTAAAACAAATAAGATTCATGTCATTGGTCTTTTATATGCTAACATCTGTTCATGACTATAAAGCTTATGCAGTTTCTCATACATAAACTTAAAAAAATATAATAAATTGTCATACTGACCATCATAAGGAATACATGAAACATGATTATTGTTTGCTGTATGTATTGGATAGTGCAAAGTAAGAGGAGCCTTATAATTTTCACTTCTACCCCATGCACATAAATGCAATTCCAATAATAACTGATGCAATGCTTCTATTGTTGAAAGGTACCATCTAGGACTTCCTTTTTGATGACGCCAAAATTGTGATGCCCTCTGCTGTAAAACAATTTTAGGCATTTTTTGCAATCTTCTATCTGCATATATACCACGACTTTGATTCCATGTACTATCTATTAAAATAACACGCTCAATGGGCCATTTATTAACATGGTAAATGTTATTTAAATCATTACAATCAAGTGCTAATGTCTTTGTCATTAAAGTGCCAACATTATATCCTGCAGGTAACTGGGCAATTATTTGTTTGGTGTATGCCTCCGATTTTTTTTTGCCCAAAAACAGTTGTCGAACTGATACAGCATCAGTACCAGGGTAGAGTAAAACAGTCCTATCATCATTTATATTATACTCAGGTATTTCTGGATAGGTGTAAACTCGAACATCTCCAGGAGCTAAAATTGCTGCATGTGCAGCAGTACTTTTTCCATCTATTTCTCTTCTATGCTTAATAATGTCAACTTTTATTGGTAACTGTAATTTTGATAAAATTTATTAAATAAAAAAACCGATGCAAATCGACTAAAATAAAGATCATAAAATAAACTCTTACAGTACAGACAGGAATGCGACCAGCAAGTTGTGACACTGGAATGAAACAAGTATAACAAAAGTACATTCTAGACTTGCCACAGCGTGGACACGGACTTCGGGCTTCAAGAGTGTCCAAAATATTAAAACTTGTAATATTTAAACCCTCAAAAGGATTGTCGCCACGCGATCTGGCTTCTGGGCTCTTAGGATTCATTTCGAAGAATTTTCATTACTTAGAACAGGTTCAATTTCTCATAAATTCAGAGAATAAGAGAACGTTAGCCACAGAACACTACTACTATGCTAGTTTCTTAGATTACTCAAAGAAATTATATTTTATTTCACTAATTCACTGTGTTTACGGTGTTTACGATTTATGACATAGATAAATAAAAATAAATATGTAGCAAGCTAATTTACGACCCGTGGCATGTCAATCTAAAATTGATTATTTGATTGAAAACGATTATCTGGAGTAAAATAATCGATTTTTAAATCGGTTTGGAGCATTGCATCCATTTAATGAATCGATCCAAAAACCTCTCGAATCGGACTCACTGTTGCCAGATTTTTTTCACCTTCCTCCCTAGATTTTTCCAAAAAAACCCTAATTTCCCTATGTAGGGGGATAAAAACCTCTGAATTTTTATTCGGTCAAGTTTCGTGTGAATCAGATTTATCAAAAATAAAAAGTTTTTACTACATACAATCTACGTAATTAAACCAATCAACTCAATTTACGAGTAATGCGCTTAATGCTACGAAAAAAAAGGCTGTCACTTTTGGTGCGAGGGAAGAAACACTACATAGACAGTACTGCACACCTACTAAATAAAATTTTGTGACACTAAGGCACACACAAATCTAAATCTCCAACACTATAACATTTTATGCACACATGTAGGTTAAATACATCAATATAGAAAAAGTTATGAGTATAAGACGGACAAATTAATTGCGATACTACCATATCGAAATTTTATATCGATAAAGAATTGTCGGCGTTGTGTGTTTTGAAAAAGAATTTGGCAGTTGGTAAGACCAGTGAAAAACCTTCAGAAAAAACTTTTAGATTAATTTCGTGATATTAAAACCTCTAAAAAAACCTCAACGTCCTACAAAAACCCCTAGATTGAGGAAAAACCTCTAGATCTGGCAACACTGATTGAACTGATTCATCTGATTCAAGAATTATGATGATAACTATAGCGATAAAGTTGACAAACTGGGGTAAGATACCGATACCGTAGTTATTTAATTTTTTTGCTGTTTGTCGACGAGTAAACAACCGAATGTACTACGTTGATATGAACGCAATATATATTTAAATAACATAAATATTTATAAACGTATCCAAAGATATCGAAAAGCTGTGAACAAAGACTACAAGATATATATATTATAGATGTGAACCAGTGAATTTATTGCTTTAATGATTATCAAAAATATAATACATACTGTGAGCTGTGAGCACAGACAAAGTATTTTTAAATACCTAGATACTGTAAATAATATGTTGAAGTTTATAAGGGTTTATAGTAACGAAATAACCAGTATTATGTTCGTGTAGCATTCATTACAGTTTGATAATTTGTGAGTTATTAGACTGAAACCGATTTATCGAGAAATGTACGTAGCACTTTATACTTTTCTTAAAGTATTTTTGCTTTTTTTTTTTAGCCTAAAATGTCAACTAAAAGTGATACATGGAACGTAAGTGATACACTTTGTAAAAAGGGATCGAGTGGCGTATGCAATTATAGTCACAATGAAGTCAAAACATGCAGAAGTACAACAAATTTACGCAATCATTTATTACGAAGACATCCATGTATCGGATGTCTAAAAACATTGACTAGTTGTAGTTTCAATGATTTGCCAAAGCAGGCAAAGCAAAGGTCTGAAACCAGACTAGTCTGATGTGAATTTTAACCACACCAAAAAAGGTGGCTACATGTACGTTCTCAACTAAAATGGAATGCCCCACAGCCTGTAATTTTACATAGTTCCTTTCTTCGGGACAAAAAGTATCCTAGAATTGAATTGAAGCGACAGTATCCTAATGGTAGGGTAATGGAAGGTTCGATTCCGACATTCAACTATTTTCGTGAACCACTCCTAACACAAGCATTTTCAGCTTACCTGGAGTGGTAAAAGGTAATGTTAGCAATGTTAATACAATATTTTTTCCGGAAAGTATATAAAACAAAAGGTGAATGTAATTAAAGAGTTCAATTTAAAAAAAAATCGAAAATTCTGGAAACAATGTTTGAAAATGTCGCAATTAATCGAAAACCGATCTTTTAATCCTCGATTTAATCGCTAATCGATTCCAGTTTGATCGATTCGAATCGATTCAGAGATCAATTTTTAAGAGTGAATCGACATGCCTGTGATTACCATTTGCGTAGACAGAGAAACCTATAGACTAATAATCGGCGTGGCCTCGAGTGAGAAAGGACGATAACGAATTTTTAGGTTATACATACAATAATCTTTATGACTTTTAAACACATTTAGATAAAAAATTTAATTGTTCTAAGAACTTAACTGAACAAGATTCACCGATGTTAAGCTCACAAAACACTTTTTTCTCACTTAAACCAACTTGTAAACTCCTTAAATCGCTACGCTGTTAAAGTTGTTTAGCAAACTGTAGTTTGCTAAACAAAAAAAACGGCACGGAGAAAGGGACAAACAATCACACCGCTCTGTCTTATTTCTATGCAAGACGTAATAAATCTATCTTTTTCTTTTGCGAATGCGAAAGAAGGCGTAAATTTGTCTATAGGTTTCTCTGTCTACGACCATTTGCCTGTTTTTTTTAATTAACTGGATTTACGGCTCTGGGTTCTAGCTCTTCAGATGCTATCATTTCTTTCGTTTCTTTTTTAAAATTCTTTATTAATGAGCTTATTCACAATATGAATATGTCGCTCCGTTGATTCATCACCAAAAAAAGAACAGTTACATTAAGTATACTTAAACTTATTACATTATAAAGTTCTCTTCTTTCGTTTCTACAAACTTCATTTATATATTCTTTTTCTTCACAATATGCTCATTCGTCACATCGCAAAGCTCTTGGCAGATTTTGACGACAGCTCAACCCAGCGGATACTTGATGATGACAGCCACTCAAGTTCATGAGGCGCCCAAGCGGTCAAAATAATGTTACGAGCTTGAGGTTCGTGACAATAAAAATTGCCGATAGGATTACCTAAATTAACACGTTAATTTTCTTTACACAAATTAAAACTTAAAACACCAATAACTAAGCACACTAATTCACTTTATTCCGCTCCGAAGCTTCGCTTGTCTCGCCGAATTCAATACTTCCTTGATTGCACCTTGCAGCGCCTATAAATACACATTAGTACCGAAACATCCAGAGCATTCAAGTAAATACGCGCACCAATCGACAGAGCGCCAAAAGTTCGAGAGTCAGCTTCCAGAAGCTTAGTTCTTCGTTTCGACAACAGATGGCGGTGTCAGTTGAAAGATTAGTGATGTCATTTCATCAAGCTCTCCCCTCGCTCAGTTACCCGACACTAGATGGCGCTAGTGCCAGATGTCAACTTAGCCGCGCAACACTGCCCTTATAGGGATAGGGATAGGATATTTCCAGAGCCATACATTCCTCCAAAACCCCCTACACGGTGTTGATGGGAGACTTTAACGCAAAACTAGGCACAAGAGAAAGCGGTGAGCTGAAGGTAGGGAAATTTGGAGTAGGGCAACGGAACCGAAGAGGCCAGCAGCTGGCCGACTTTATGGAGAAAGGGGGACTCTTTATGATGAACTCTTTCTTCCAGAAGCGGCCCCACAGGAAGTGGACCTGGTTGAGCCCCGACGGTTCGACAAAAAATGAGATTGACCTCATTATGACGACCAGACGCCAACTGTTCAGTGATGTCTCAGTGATCGCAAGGGTGAAAACCGGCAGCGATCACCGAATGGTTAGAGGCACACTGAACCTAAACGTTAAGTTGGAGAGGTCTCGTCTAATGAAGTCAACGTTCCGTCCCCCTCGTGCTCTAATCCAGAATCCCGAAACCTTTCAGCCCGAGTTACGTAACCGCTTTCAGTGCCTAGAAGATTGCAATGCAGTGGACGATATGAATGACAAGCTCGTGGAAACTGTCCATGTGGTCGGAGCTAAGTTCTGCAAGACCCACCGCAGAAGAACACAAAAACTCTCCGATCACACTCTTAATCTCATGGCTGTTAGACGGGAGATGAGGCTGCAATCGTCAACAGATTTGACAGCATACAGGCAACTGAACAGACAGATCCCCAAATGCATGCGACGAGACTTACGCAACTTTAATACCTCTCGTATTAAAGAAGCGATCGAGCGGAACCAGGGCTCCAAAGTCTTTGCCAGAGATCTGTCTGCCAGAAAGAGCCAACTGTCAAAGCTGAAGACTGAGTGTGGCAACATCGTTTCCGGGACACCTGAGATTTTGAGTGAGATTGAGAGGTTCTATGGGCAGCTGTACACATCATCGTTGGAGCTAAGTGTGAGTAACGATCGAGTAACACTCAAGTGTGAGTAACGATCCAAGAGCAAGTCTTATCCGACACTATTCCGATGATATCCCGGACGTCAGTCTGAGCGATATTAGAATGGCTCTCCACCACCTTAAAACACGGCAAGGCCCCGGGCGAGGATGGAATTACAGCGGAGCTTCTGAAAGCAGGTGAAAGCGGTGAGGTCTGAAACATACCCTTCGGCAAATTGTACAGAAAACCGAAGAGTACAATCTGCCATTTTGCCTGGCGTATGTGGACTATGAGAAAGCCTTTGATTCCGTCGAAATTTGGGCGGTGCTACAGTCCATTCAGCGGTGCCAAGTTGACTGTCGGTATATCGAAGTGCTGAAGTTTGTACAGTAGGGCTACGATGGCTATCCGAGTACAGAACCAGAGTTCGAAACCTATCCAACTGCAGAGAGGTGTAAGACAGGGTGATATTATATCCCCGAAACTCTTCACCGCTGCGTTGGAAGACGTTTTCAAGCTACTGGACTGGAAAGGATACGGTATTGACATCAATGGCGAGTACATCACTCACGTTCGATTTGCCGATGGTATAGTCCTTATGGCAGAATCGCCGGAGGACCTTAGCACTATGCTCAATGACCTCAATGGTGTCTCCCAACGGATAGGTCTTAAGATGAACATGGACAAAACAAAGATCATGTTTAACGTCCATGTCACTCCTATGCCGGTAGTTGTTGGGAGCACTATGCTGGAAGTTGTTGACGAGTACGTTTACCTGGGACAAATAGTCCGACTAGGTAAGTCCAACTTCGACCGAGAGGTCAATCGACGGATTCAACTCGGCTGGGCAGTGTTCGGGAAATTACGACACATCTTCTCGTCGTGTTGCCAGCGATGACTTACGGATCTGAGACGTGGTCCTTCACTGCTGGCCGTATGAGGACGCTCAAGGTCGCTCAGCGAGCTATGGAGAGGGCTATGCTCGGAGTTTCTCTGCGTGATAGGCTCAGAAATGAGGATATCCGCAGTAAAACCAGAGTGACCGACATAGCCCAACGGATTAGTAAGCTGAAGTGGCAATGGGCCGGCCATATAGCTCGAAGAACCGATAACCGATGGGGAAGAAAGGTTCTCGATTGGCAGCCTCGTACCGGTAGGCGTAGTGTAGGGCGACCCCCCACTAGATGGAGTGACGACCTGGTAAGACATGCAGGAAGTCGATGGATGCAGGTGGCTCAGGACCGTGCTTTGTGGCGTTACTTGGGGGAGGCCTATGTTCAGCAGTGGACTTGTGAAGGGCTGTAATGATGATGATGAACGATGATGATGATACCATTCCTTCAATCATGGTTTCCACTTCCTTTTCACGTCAATCTTGCCGGTGTTGGCCGCTGACGGATAGGCAATTCTTCTCCTGTGTTTATTTTGTGTTGAACTAAGC
Organism: Parnassius smintheus behrii; assembly: GCA_036936625.1. Classification (NCBI taxonomy): domain Eukaryota; kingdom Metazoa; phylum Arthropoda; class Insecta; order Lepidoptera; family Papilionidae; genus Parnassius; species Parnassius smintheus. The sequence goes on along the minus strand of JAUPFT010000001.1, from coordinate 29,658,163 downwards.
CAGTCTTTCCTATGTCAGCATCGTTTGATGAGAATACATCGGCATGCTTGAGTAACACCTTCTTCGCCTTAACCATTTCGGTCGGGGAGAGAACGCTGCGACAGTCTTCCAAGAGTGAGGTCACTCTCGTTTGTGCGTCCTTGCTGCGGGTCTTACTCGATAGATATTGGCACCGACGTAACCAAGCCACTTCCTCACAAGTACCAACCAGCGTGCCTTTTTCTATAATCTGTTCCCGGTCACAAAGGTTCAGCACACGTACTCCTGAGATGCCAGTGGTTCTGACCAAGGTTCAAGCTACTTTCCATGAAAGGTTATTGTTTACCCTTTCCACAAGTACACAACGGTGAGCTTGCCCAGCGTTTCGAGGAAGACTAACCGGAACAATCGTTTCCGATCTCGGCGGAAGAACAATCTTCTTAATGCTGTACACGTTCCCTGGTAACGCACCTTCCATAAAAAGTTCCTCCTTTTCACATTTCAAAACACCTTGCTTAACGTCGATCTCATAACAATTATTCCTCATAAAGTCCAGGCCTAGGATGCAGTCGTCCATTATATCAGCCACGATGACATTATGTAGTTAGATCACGTTGCCTAGCTTCAACTCCATCTCCTTCTCTCCACGGACGCGTATACGCTGACCGGTGGCTGTTACCAAATTAATGCGTTCTAAGTTGTATGCGGAGTCTCCAAGGAACTGACTTATAAGTTGGGAACTTACAACCGTACGAGAGGCTCCAGTGTCCATTGTCAGTTTACACGGCATTCCGTTGACCTCGCTCTTGATGATTAGACTGTTCTCATCATGGGTTTGTGAGATCGCGATCCTTGGGGCTCTTTTAAGTACACGCACAGCACCCGCCCCGCAGTTCTGGCTTTAACTCGTTTCCTTGCTGCTGCTGGGCGGTGCTGTTGGCCGCACTACCCTCCTGAAATCGTTCAACTTCCCTTTCTAGGGTTCGCTTAGGGCAGCTGGATTGAAGATGGCCCTTTTCCCCACAGCCCCTAGGGCTGTATCCTTTGTTGCGATTGCGAACTGTAGCTGCTGCAACCTCCCTGACGTGATGGGAACGATGATCCTGCCGCACGGCTTCCACCTCCAATGCATGCGCCAAGGCGTCCTTAAGCGTCTCGTGGTGCCCGAGCCTCACAGGAGCTCTGACTTCCAGGTCGCGGATGCCGTCGATGAATTTCTGCACCAGGTTCCCTTCAATGAGCGCAGGTACAGACCGGTATGCTTTTTGCACCAGCTTCTCCACCTCTAGAGCCCACTGCTGCAGGTTTTCGTCGATGCGCTGCAGCAGTGGGCTCTTGAGATTTATATCGGCATCAAAGCACTTGTTTCGTCATTTTCTCTAATAGTTTACAGGCGTGGACACTTAATTCACAAAATTACATAACTTTTACGAATCAAAATCCACTTTAAACCATTATATAAGTGACAAAACAGGAGCGACAATCCGTCTACGGCCAAGTTCCTGCCAAAAAACCCATTTGCCTGTTTGCCATTAATAGCCATAGATAATATTCTGGCTGTGACACAGTGTGACCATCTTTAAAATACAGATCCTGCCCTACTTTGATTAAAAATCTGCCAGTCTGTAGTGACAAATGTCTAAATACTGCCAACTTTATTTACCATTGTATTAAACTGAGAAAAGTAAAAATTCACAATTAAAATGCTGTATTTTTCATTAAATTAAAATTAAACATTACAATGCACAGATTTTTTCATTAGTTTTATTAATATATCTTTTGTTGGTTTTAATTCATTGCAATCGCCATGCTCACGAATATCCTATTTAACGTGCAAGATAGACATTACATGTTTGTTTATAAATCTGTTTCGTGTTTTAGTTAGTTGTTGTTTATTTGAGAGAATATTTTTCGCATGCTGCGTTGAACATTAGTAAGCATAGCACTCCCTTTGGTAAAGGAGACAATCAATTTTTCTATGGAGAATGGGCCCACTACAAATTTTAAAGATTATCAATGAAATGCAAGTCGATTTATTCCTTATAATCCATAGATTACGATAAAATTATTAGTTTTACTGCATCTAAACGGAGTCCTAAGAAATTAACAAATAAAATATGAATCTAACAATAACCTAAAAACAAACTGAAAGCGATTTTCTAGTAGTATTCATCGGTATTATAAGTTAAAATAGTGCACACTTGAATAATAGTACATATAAAACTAAGCTGTAGGTATATTCAGCATTTATAAATATTTTAAAATCGATGTAAAACCTTTCACTAGTTCGGGCAAAACATAGTGCCTGTCTATGCACAAATGTCGTATGGATTCTAACTTTGACATGTATTGATTGGTTGTGAGTGTAATTCTAAATACCAAGATGGCTAAGGGATAATGTCTTGAATAATAGTACATATAAAACTAAGCTGTAGGTATATTCAGCATTTATAAATATTTTATAATCGATGTAAAACCTTTCACTAGTTCGGGCAAAACATAGTGCCTGTCTATGCACAAATGTCGTATGGATTCTAACTTTGACATGTATTGATTGGTTGTGAGTGTAATTCTAAATACCAAGATGGCTAAGGGATAATGTCTATTTATATTTATGATATTACCAACACACAGTAAGATACGTTTTAAACTGATTGTATTACAAAAAAGAAAATATAATGTAGGTAATTCTATTTATTATTGTAAATCATAATTTATTTAAGTATTCTATTAACAGTAGTAGGTACAGAAACAGAAACCTTTTATTCAATTTAGATTATAAATAATACTTATCGAAAGTCACTTAATTTACCACTGGTTCGGAAAAAAACCTCTGACTTGAAGAGAACCAGCAAAATACCCAGTGGGTTTTTTAAAAAAAAAGCCAGCTTACAATCATGTATGTCATAATTAACAACACAGAACAACTTAGAAATAGCTTGGTAGCGATCACCTTACCCACAGGTTATCGTCAGCCATAAATTCCTTTATACTATAATAACCCCTTTTATACAAACTTAATTTAATACATTTTTTGAACTTTGATGATTGACTGACATATATAGACAGCAGCGGGGTCAAGACATTATTTTAAAATGTTTTGGTTGATTAGTAAGTAGTATACATCATAATAAAATGACTAGGAATTAACATGCCTTATCTATGTTATTACACAATGATAAATAGTGAGGAAGTAAGATGTTTTAAACTGTTTGTGTAAGGATTACAAAAACACAGGCTTAATTTAAATGAATTTATTACTAGCGATGCGCCTCAGCTGTGCACTGGTGATTTATGGATCTCAACAACAGTGCCATCTACCGAGTCCAAATGTAAATATAAACCATCTAGGGATCCATCCAAACACACACAAACATTTTCATTTAAATTGGTTGGAAGGTTTCTATGTTTTGTCTATAACGGACATAGGTAGAAACATTTTAGTGTTAGATATATTTCTGAAGGTTTTTTGAAAATAACTTGATGGTAACATGTACATTTATGATATTGTAAGCAATCAGAAGGAATTTTCAATTATAAGATACATGATATAAGACTGTTGTCTTCAATATCCATACACTTTTTTTTTCTGCAAGCCTGCACAGCATACAGATTTATTCTAAGCGATCCACCTGAAAAGAAGTTAATGACAATTGTAAAGGTGTCTTAACTAAATAATAATTCTTATCAATATATTATTTTTTTCTATATTATATAGGAATTAAAAGGACATTTTTAATAATAAGAGATATGAGATAAGACTATGCCTTCAATGTCAATAAACAGTATTTACATATTTCTGTGAGCATTTTCTTATATCTGCCTTTTCATATGTTAAATAATAAAGAAATTATTATAAATTATACAGCATTAATCAGCTCCAGCTGATCAAATACAGAAGCAGTAATTATTGATTAACATCAATGATATTCAACCATGTAAAAGTTGTCTCACATTTTATTTTTACCGGTTTCATGTACTTACATAGTAGACAAAGATATTATTGTTATATTAAGTATATCTGATTCTAGATGACAAAATAATATTCCTTTCTGCACAGTGAACAACGCAGCTGTCTAAGCATAATAGAAACAACCATTACACTTTTTTTATGCAAACTATTATTATTAAACTTTATATTTGCTTCTAGTACAAATAATTACTACATTTTTTACACATAAATATATGTAACATTTATATTGCCTATCTACTGTGGTTGGTATAAATCCAGGATCTGTGTCTGGCTTAACAAAAAAGCCATTTAGTATTAAGCAACTTGCTGAATACATAAGGTACCTATTTGTACACAAATGCAGTTATATGAATTGCTCTTCAAAACCCTCTTTAAGTCCCTCGGCCCAAAGATTCTAATTTTCTTTTAACATTATAATAACTTCTTTTGTGCATTTATTCTATTTATTATTTAATTTAGATTTTACTAATAAAATAAACTTAATACTTGGTCACTTATAACAAACTAATAAGGTTCTAAGACCTGTTTATTATTTGTATTAGTTTGAGGTAAAATATACAAACTTAATACATTGATATATTAAAAGGGAAGATATGTTACACGCTAATATCGCAATCACTAAACCTGGGCTCGGCGCACGACTACAAGCACATCTGTTATCTTAAACGCAAAATTATATTTAACGATAGACAAGGACAGAAATAGGAAACGTCGTACTTGTGCGAGCGAAATCGCGTCATCGCGAAATCGGGCATCACGTGCGTATCGTGTCTCTCACGCATGTTTTTATTATCTATCTCGCTCTTACAAACGAGCCAAGTACGGGCAATCCCGTAGTTATGTAGGACCGGGCGCTTTGATTTAGTAACCTATCTTCCCCTTTTAATATATCAATGACTTAATAATAGATTTTCACAACCTAGCTATTCTATTATATTGTAAATTAATAAACTCTTATATTCTATTTGCGAATTTTACCACAAAAACAAAAAAGAGAAAAACATACGTACTTGTGTCAATTAATATTTGGCTAACCTTTCTGATAATTGATAATATCCATATTTTCTTAAACATTAGTTTAATAATGCTTGTAAATAAAAAACTCCATTTTGTTCTTACCATAATGATGCGACTCCAACTATGTTTTATGTCACTCGAGTGAATCGAGTGAATTTGTCCAACTCGATAATCGATAGAAAATAAATTTTACCGAGTTACCGATTTAACTCGGCGCAATGTATAGATTCAGAGGGTGCTATATAGATATTAATTTACTTGTATATATTATAAGTCGCTGCGGGTGACATCACAAGTTGCATCCAAATTCAAACTTGCATCTGGCATGTTGTAAACAAACCTGAACTTAGTTTTATTTATGATATTGATTTATAGTTTTAATTTCATGTTGCCACATATTACTTATTTATAAAGGTACTTATTTAAAAATGGTTTAACTAAAGTAATCGCTGATCTCAACTCTAGTGATAAACTTTTCTGTAAATAGTTGATTTACTCAAAAACTAGTGTACAACTAGAATGACATACATACATACTCGTACATACTCGTAAATTAACCCGAGTGGCTCGAGTCACAAAACTCTACTCGAATCGCATCTTTATCTTACGGCCAATGCAGTGTTTGTCTACAATTTAGTGATGAAATCGACATACTAATTCGAGCAATTTATTGATATATTATGTAATAAATAAATTGATATTAGGTAATATGTATATAATGTTGTATCAATTTATGTTATATATGTTATATATGATATAAATTGATTATATATACTTTGGATAGTCAAATTATTAATAACATTAAAACTTACGTCATAACGTTAGAGTGATATTATTTTATGAACATGTCGATACGCATACCAAAAATAATTAAACCTATTAAGTGTAGTAATAATAATTGTGTTGTATGGAAGAACAATTATAAAAATAATTTGTGAAATATTGACACAGCTTCGTTCATCTAATTTGAATTGTTTAACTCGAGCTCAAAATCGAGCTCGATGAATTTCAACTCGAGTCGATTTTTTCCGAGTTATCACGGGACATCTCTAAGACAATAATTTTATAAATATTACATTACCTTAGCCAATGATCAGAACACGAATGTCAAAACAACTAATTTTTTTTCAGATTTCTTGTTTCCGTTTACATTTTCGAAAAATCTATAGACCATTTACTATTATAATTTGGTGTCTTTTTTTGGTGTAAATACCATTAAACGTCGTTAATATTTCTAGTGGGCACAAAAATGATTGTCCCCTTTGCAATACAAACATATTTTAGGCGTCTCTCCTATGACTGATTGAAATATTAACCATAAACTCATGTTCATCAACTTTACATAAATTTTTTTAAAGTTGTTTATAGAATTGTTATTTATTGAATGTGATACAAATATAATACAAGAAGTACAGGGAAATACCCCTTATGCTGGTGAAGTTTCTAGGGTCGCCATTTTAGGCGTTTTGAGTTGTCATAGTAAAATCTATTTTTAGTACCGCAATACTGCTAAATACTGCCAGGTTTTATTAAACGTCAACCAATCATGCCAAAGGCTAAAATAAGTGACCAATCCTGCCAAAATGGCAGGAACCTGCCATATGTTGTCACACTGCAGTGACAGTTTCTTGGATAGATCTAGGAAATCTATGGTTTCTTGTATAATATACAATGTATGCTCTGTGAGCCGTGGAGGTCTAACCTCCATGGCTATATTCATGCCATGGATATTTCGATTTTCTAGAGACAAAAAACGAAGGGACCGCGATAGTATAAAATTAACTTTCATTTTTTGTTTTACAAAATTGATGTGTTCATTTTTTAATTTATTAGCTAACTTCTTTATAACTTCTTTATACTGAATTTGGTTAAGTGATTCTATATAATGCCAATCAATATTTCTACCATGAATGTCTTTGTATAATTTTATCATCCTCTTTTTACCCCCAAACGCATTTCTAACTAATTTAATGTTAAGGCAGGGGTCCTACCAAATACAAATATCACATCCATCACAGTTAAAACGGTAGGATATAGAAGAAATGTCACAGCCAAGGTAATTATTATTAATTGCTTTATTTGTTGTCGCTCCGTCAAAGGTCACTGACACAACCTGAACTCCACATTCTTTTAACAATTTTAAACATTGGTGCAATAAAGTGGCTTTTTCCTTAGCGGTAATAGATTCAATTTAAAAATTAACCCACTGGAATTTTCCACGTATCATTAACAGAGGTAAGCATGAAAGTTAGTGCTTCCTTAGCTCTGTAATAGTGGAGATGAACGGTCCACTATTAACAGACTCCGAGTGGTTTCAAGGTGGAGAAATGAAACGACTGTTTATGTAAGTCCGACTGGAGTACGAATATAGAATGGACTGTGGACTGGAATGAATTATATTTGCATCTTGCCTATATTTATATGGCTAGCTCACAATTGATTTGCCAATGGCAATAATTTTTATTGTACATAGCCAATTATACTGCTTATATTATGACCAATGAAAATTAGCCAAAATGTATTACTATTATGTACGTTTCGTTTCCCGGCGTGAGACTTGTGTGTTGTTCACGAAGCTACGTCGCTGGACCGGGCTATAAAAGATGGGTAGCGGTCAGGAGTGGTAATAGAATTCAGTCTTCTGTAATCTCCACAAACTCGTAATTCTCCGTTCTTCTTCGGTACAATGTGAAGTGGTGATGACCAAGGGCTTTTGCTTGGACGGCATATTCCTTGCTCAATCATGTTTTCGAATTCCTTTCGAACTTGCTCGTATAGGTGTGGTGCGATTGGACGTGCACGGCAATGAAGTGGTGGTCCATTGGTTTCGATGAAATGCTCAACGTCGTTCTTCGGTGTTAATTTCATTGAAGTTATTCTTGTGATACCAGGGTATTCTTCGAGGATCTTGTGATACGGTTGTTGAACATCTATGCTTCTTATTGTAGGCTGATTGGTTGCTTGGACAAAAGACTGAGATGCAAGATTGGTTTTCCCGTCGATGATTCTTCTATTTTTGATGTCGACGATCAACTGGTGATGTTGAAGAAAATCAGCACCGATGATTGGTTTGCTGACTTTAGCGACGATAAATCTCCATTTGAATGGTCGGCGTAGATTTAAATCAAGTTCCATTGTTTGCATTGCATCTGAATACATTTGGGGATACTAATATACACAACCAATATTAACGTATCAAAAATAGTTATTTCCGTCCCACTCTACAATTTTTCAAATGGCTATTTGTCCATGCTTAGAGCACAATAAATGAGCTTGTCCTTGTCAGTATTTACACCGAATTTTATTGCATTTAATGCCTCAGTCGTAAATCCTGGTTGGCAGTTGATTCCTTAGAACCATTTGCTATTAGTTTTATAATGAGGGATAATATTTCCTAATTACTCTCGTATAAAATTATACGCGCGTGGTGATAAAAAATGTAATGTAACGGCAAATTTCATAATTATATGACCGCACCGTGTTTCCCTGCTGTTTAAACTATTTTTATTAAATTATACAAAGTTATTTAACTTTCTATAATTTAATTCTTTGTGCGCTACGGCCGTGCCGGTGGTAGGTCGGGAAATTAGTCTAGAATATTCGATTGTATGAGACGGCCGTATCGATTAGAAGTCGCGAGTTACATAAGAATTGTTATGACTGCCTCCTTGTGATGTCTTATTTTGTACATATACGTGACAATGAGGCTTTCTTTGAGTTTTGAGTGATTAGCTTAACTTCGATTGACATTAATTTGCGTCGACGAGTGGCTTGTGTGGTTAATATTGTACGAAGGAATTTTGCTTTGTCATGTGGAACGCTAAACTTTGTGATCCGGGTGGAGATCCCGTCCGATTATAGATTGTGCTAAGTGACGTTAGACTTGAGTTCCGATAGCGGTGAGCGCCTTGTGGAGCGGGCAACGCATGTGGTTCTGCTATCCGATTACATCGGTGACGTCAGGTTACATTACATACTTTCCTACACCACTCACACATACCATTTACTTATCCCTGACGGTGCCTTGTGGTCGACACTACCTCCGGAGCTCGGTAAGTTTGCATATACAGCCGTTATAAATTAATTATCCATAGGCCATTGGGCCCTCCCCTCAGTTGCTCGACGAGTTGGGTTACTATGGGCCCTAGCCCAGTCGACCTTTGTCGGGGTAACTGAGGGCCGTAACACTATCATTTAAGCTTATGTTTTTTTTGAAGCCTCCATAATCTTTGCTGGAAAGATTTGATTTTCAGTAGACGTTTTCTCGAAATCTTCTCAGCTTTAGCATATTTTTGTTCCAACTTATGTATACATAAATTATCTAAAGCGCAATTTAAACTTGTGGATGGAGCTAAATTTTCACTACATCATGTTCATTGGTTCTGGATCTAGATTATGATATCGGTATGAAGTTTAGAAAATACACGTGAAGTAATAATTGCAAACTTATTCTTTTGTTTCGATAAAATATTATTATTTAATAGTTCTTAGGCAGTTATTTTCAAAAGTGCTTACACTATTCTCACATTCAATCAAGTTTTTACTTCCTGTGGAGCGCGAAGTATAATCTGCTTTGGTTCCTAAAACATCAAAAATATTTGGAGTTTCAAAACGGATGGAATGATATTTATTAATGATATAATTTTTATTGTGGTCGCGACCCGTAACTGCTGGAACCTCCCTAACGTGAGGGGAACGATGATCCTGCTACCGCCAGGCGGTGCTGTTAGCTGCACCGCCCTCTCGAATTCGATCAACTTCCCTTTCTACAGTTCGCTTAGGGCAGCTGGAACGAAGATGACCCCTCTCCCTACAGCCATAGCACCTAGGGCTGTATCCATTATTGCGGTCGCGGTTATACTGCGTGGGGCATCAGGTAGTATCCCGGTGATCAGGTCTGCAGGCAGCCGTAATTCTCTTCCAAAGTTTGCGAAAGCTGGTGTCACTGATGTACTTTCGTGAACAGCGCTTCGATATGACAACAAAAACAGTTGTATGTGCTTGTCCCAATCTCGTTGCCGATTGTCTACAACTTTCGCTAGGTACCTCTCCAATGTCTGATTAAATCGTTCTACCATTCCATCAGATTGCGGGTAATAAGAAGTCGTTCTTGTTTTATTAGTACCCATAATTCGGCAGGTTAATTATTATTATTAATAATTATATTCGCAACAATATTTTTATTAATAATTCTATTAACATGTTGGTATCCCCTTAACTGTATGCTGGTTTGACATAATTATATTATATGATACGAGGGGCATACTGAAATGATCGAGAATAAGAAAAACCACATGCACGATATAGCTAAATTGTATTTTATTGTTTTTCGAATATTCTCCGTTCAACTTAATGCACTTTTCCATTCGTGCAAACCAATCATTAAAACAGCATTTCCAGTCTGAAGTTGATGTTGACAAAATGGCTGATTTGTACGCTTCCACAGCTGCTTCGGGGTCTCAAACGTTGACCGCGTAATAAATTTTTCATTCTAGGGAATGTAAATAAATCGTTTAGGCTTAGGTCAGGACTGTACGGAGGATGGCTCATCAGCTCAACGTTTTCCTGCTTCAAAAAATCATTTGTCTTCCGAGCCGTATAGGAGCTCGCATTATCGTGATGTAAGATGATGCGACGTTTCGGCTTATATTTTTTTCGGAGTTCGGCTATCATTTCTGGCAAACAAACCATGTTATACCATTCAGCGGTAACCGTTATGCGTTCCTGTAAAGGAATAGTTGTAGCAACATGCCCCTTTTCGAGACAAACGTAGCGACATTTTTTTTGACACGCTGCGGGAGCGAACCACTTTCGTTGGTTTGGCCTCGTCTTCGAAGACCCAAACTGCTGACTGATGTTTTCTTTCAGGTTTGTATGAATAAATCCATAATTCGTCACCTGAGACGATATTATAAACGGCATTTTACTTCCCTCCGTTGAAGCGTTGCAGAGTATTCCGGCACCAATCTACACGAGCCGCCTTTTGCTCTTCGGACAAATTGTGGGGAATCCAGCGGGAAACTAGCTTTCTTACACACAGTTCATTATGACTGTTCATTATGATATATATATATATATATATATATATATATATATATATTTATATATATATATATATATATATATATATATATATATATATATATATATATATATATATATATATATATATATATATATATTTCATTAGGACATTGACTGAATTGCAGTCATTCCGATACTGATAACAGCCCGAATCTGCTCGTATGTCACATGATGGTCATCTAATATAATAGTGCGCACAGCTGCGATGTTTTCAGGCGTGACCGCTGTTCTTGCTCGACCTGCAGAAGAAACAGGGCATACCAGCGGTATATTGTCGTTTGACTCGGTGCTTCAACATCGTAAATCGAAACAATTTCGCTGAGACATTTATCTTGAGATAAGCCGCGACGAAAATTGTGATAAATTATGGCACCTAAATGTTCACGCATGAGCTCCATTTCTGTTAACGACGTGTCAATTTTAAACCAACGTAGTTGTTGTTTTTTAACATTTTTTTTAATTATTTGAATGTCTTGATTAAAACTACTTTTACGGATTTTATCGCGTTTTATTTATATTAATTTTAATACCCGACGTTTCGGGTGCTTTCCAGCACCCATGGTCACGGGGGACTGAGGTGACTGACGTCCCGATGACAAAGTTAACCCGGAGTACCTTCAGCTTTTTAATTATTGTCTTTGGTCCGATCCACGCAGAATGAACTAACTGTGTTTTGAAGTCTTGCAGTGGTATGCTTGGGTTTAGTTTTAATTTTATTAATTATAGGATCCCAAGCAGGTGGTAGTACCCAGCCTCATTCTCTATTGAAATTAGGATGTTTTTTAATTTCAATAGCCTAACGTATCATCCTTGGTAGGAATCGATGTTCTTTCGCGAGGATTTGTGGTCTATCAAATCTGATGTAATTCGCGTAAATATAAGAAATCATTATTTGAATGTCATTAAGATTCTAAGAGGCGGAGAGGCCAGTATTAAAATTATAAAAAAGGTTTTATTGTAGTTACAATAAAACCTTTTTTGTCCGAAATATTCGAATATCCGAATATATAAATAATGAATATAATAATAATCCGAAATATTCTATTCCGTATCATTTAAGTGTGCCCCTCCTTACGTTATTAAAAATAAAATCATTATAGCTGTATTCTTCCGATGTATGAAGTAGGAATTGCATTTGATTTCAGCCTTTGTCATTTCCCTTCGTTAACAAAACAATGTTTGGAGAAGTTTTTTGAGCAAATACGGCTATTCTTTTTCCAATGGTTTTGTGTCCGTGGAATTACTCGCATCCAAAAAAGGCAAAATCGCAAACCAAAAAAAGCCACGAACAGACGATCCCCAGAAAACAAAACCTAAACAGGCTTCCTTTAAGTTTTATGCAAAAGTTGTCGTTTGTAAAGTAGTGGTTTGCAATAAGTCTTTTTTGAGTATTCATTCTATAAAAATCGTGCATTATTTTGACTGCAGCGTTTATGTCTAACAGGGATTATTCGATTCTGATCAGAGAGGAAAACAAGGTAATCAGAAAACAATACCTCGTATTCTTATTCGTGAAGTCAAGGAGCACATCTCAAGTTTTCCTGTTAAGACATCACATTATGCTTCCAAGGAATATCGTTACTTGTCAGCAGAATTAAAAATAAAAGCAATGTATAAGCTTTATAAAGAATGTTTTCCATATTCAACAGCAAAACAATCATTTTATTATAAAGTTTTTAAAGAATACTTCAATTTGCATTTTGGGAGACCCAAAGTTGACGTCTGCTTTGAATGTGAAAGGCTTAATATAAGGATACAGACTCCAGACCTGAATGCATCAGCTATTATGACTGCAAAGGCAGAATTGGTAGTGCACAAAAGAAGAGCGAAACATTTTTACACCAATATTAAAGCAGTTCAAGAGGTCAGTAAAACAAGAAATCATGTTCTTCGATTATGTTTTGATTACATGCAAAACATTTCACTTCCGTGTATCCCAGTGCAGGGAATGTTTTATTATCAACAGCTTTCTTTGTACCATTTCTGCATAAAAAATCTGAAAACTGATGAAAGTCGTTTTTATCTTTATCACGAGGGGATTGGACTAAAGGGCCCCAATGAAACATGCTCATTTTTACGGCAATATATTGTGGCGCGCCTAAGTTAACGTCTGGTACCTGGCACTAGCGCCATATAGTGTCGGGGACCAGAGTGGGGGGGCTTCCTAGAAAATGTCAATCTTAAACTTTCCATCAACAGCGCCATCCAGTATCAAACAGAAGAATTAAGCTTTCTAGAAGCCCCACACTCGAACTTTCTGCGCCTGGTCGGTCGGCACGCGTATTTGCTGGAATATTCTGGATGTTTCAGTGGACAAGACGTATTTAAAGCCGCTGTAAGCCGCGACCTGGGCAGTATTGAATTGGCGATACGAGCGAAGCTTTGGAGCGAAATAAAGTAAACTAATTGGTGTTCTCTAATAAAAATGTAAATTTTGATAATTCAATCGGCAGTTTATACTGTCGCGAACCTTAAGCTCGTAACAATTGGTGTCAGAAGTGGGATATAACCATGCCGATTTTACCTAAGGACGAAATGGAGGGTGTCCGTACCCAAAGTCAACGCCAGCAGGAAACGGACCAGAGACGATTTGGTGGTGCAACGCCGCAGACATCAGAGGGCCAATTGCCAGCCCCGGAGGCTGGCCCGTCAGCCGCTCATACACCTGCAGCACCTGACTTAAGTACTCTGATGGTGATGCAGCAGGAACAGGCCCGTTGGTTGAAAGAGCAGCAGGAGGAACAGGCCCGCCGACAGGAAGAGCAGATGCTCCTCGTGAAAGACATTTAATCTAACTTCGGGAAAGAGATAAGGGAGGTGAAGGATAGGGTTGCTCAACATGACAACCGTCTGTCGGAACCTGAAACCCAAATCAAGGAAGCTAAAATCCAAATCGACCAATTGAAGAATCGGGTTGACAACGTAATGGCTGACGTGATGAAAACGCTGGACGACCTCAAACTGGTGGATGGAACTACAGCTCCCGTAGTAGCTACTACACCTTCGCTACGTGGTTCAAAGTGCCACCGTTCGACGGGACTTCTTCCTGGTCAGCTTACAAAATCCAGTTCGAAGCCGTTATGAAGGCGAACGGCTGGAATAAAAGTCAGGCCATGGCTGCTCTCACACTAGGCCTGCGCGACCAGGCCTTAACTTTTCTGGAAGCTCTCGGTGGGGAAGTGACTTATGAGCAGCTGCTTGAGGAATTGGAGGCGAGATATGGCGACGCTCACCTGCAACACGTCTTTCGTGCGCAGCTTAAAGATCGTGTGCAATGCATCAACGAAAACCTGCAGCAGTGGGCTCTAGAGGTGGAGAAGCTGGTGCGAAAAGCATACCGGTCTGTACCTGCGCTCATTAAAGGGAACCTGGTGCAGACATTCATTGACGGCATCCGCGAACTTGAGGTCAGAGCTGCAGTGAGGTTCGGGCACTATGAGACGCTTAAAGAGGCCTTGGCCCATGCACTGAAGGTGGAAGCCGTGCGGCAGGGTCATCGTTCCCATCGCGTCAGGGAGGTTGCAGCAGCTACAGTTCGCAATAAAGGATACAGCCCTAGGTGCTATGGCTGTGGGGAAAGGGGCCATCCTCGATCCAGCTGCCCTAAGCGAACCCTAGAAAGGGAAGGTGAACGATCTCAGGAGGGTAGTGTGGCTAACACCACCGTCCAGCAGCAGCAGGGAAACAAGTAAAGCCAGAACTGCGGGGTGGGTGCTGGATGATGTTAAAAGAGCCCCAAGAATCTCAATCTCACAAACCCATGATGGGAACAGTCTAATCATCAAGGGCGAGGTCAACGGAATGCCGTGTAAACTGACCATAGACACGGAGCCTCTCGTACGGTTGTTAGTTACCAACTTATAAGTCAGTTCCTTGGGAACTCCGAGAACGCATTATTTTGGCTACAGCCACCTGTCAGCGTATACCCGTCCGTGGAGAGAAGGAGATGGAGTTGAACTACTTCTAACTGCATAATGTCATCGTGGCTGATATAATGGACGACTGCATCCTGGGCCTAGACTTTATGAGGAATAATTGTAGTGAGATCGTCGTTAAGCAAGGTGTTCTGAAATGTGGACAGGAGGAACTTTTTATTGAAGGTACGTAACCCGGGAACGTGTACAGCATTAATAAGATTGTCCTTCCCCCGAGATCGGAAACGATTGTGCCGGTTAGTCTTCTTCGAAATCATGGGCAAACTCACCGTTGTGTACTTGTGGAAAGGGTAAACAATGACCTTCCATGGAAAGTAGCTCGAACCGTGGTCAGAACCACGGACATCTCAGGAGTACGTGTGCTGAACCTTTGTCACCAGGAACAGATTATAGAAAAAGGCACACTGGTTGATACTTGTGAGGAAGTGGATTGGTTACGTCGGTGCCAATATCTATTGAGTGTAACCCCCAGCAAGGATGCACAAACATGAGTGACCACACTTTTGGAAGACTGTCGCAGCGTTCTCTCCTCGAACGAAATGGTCAAGGCGAAGAAGTTGTCACTCAAGTATGCCGATGTACTCTCATCAAACGATGCTGTGATAGGAAAGACTGGCTTAGTTAGTTCAACACAAAATAAACACAGGAGAAGAATTGCCTATCCGTCAGCGGCCAAGAAGATTGCCGGTAGCACGTGTAAAGGAAGTGGAAACCATGATTGAGGGAATGGTGAAGGATGGTGTTAGTGAACCTTCATCTGGTCCATGGTGCTCACCCGTGGTGCAGGTAAAGAAGAAGGACGGCAGCATGCGGTTCTGTGTTTAGTACCGCCGTCTGAACGATGTTACAAAGAAGGACAGCTATCTCTTGCCAAGAATTGATGACACGCTGGACATGCGTACAGGAGTAAATTGGTTTAGCACGCTGGATCTAAAAAGTGGCTACTGGCAAGTTGAAATTGACTCTAAGGACAAGGAGAAAACTGCGTTCTCGACGGAAAAGGGTCTGTGGCAATTTAAAGTAATGCCGTTTGGGTTGTGCAATGCTCCAGCAACGTTTGAAAGGTTGATGGAACTTGTACTTGCCGGGCTAATTGGCGATGCCTGTCTACTTGGATGACATCATCATCGTAGGCCGTACGTTTGAGAAACACCTTCAAAACCCTCGAACGCGTGCTCATGAAGATTCAGAGTGCCAACCGCAAGTTGAGTCCGAAGAAATGTTCACGATTCAAACGCCAAGTAAACTTTTTGGGGTATGTAGTATCGGAAGAAGGTCTGTCAAGGTTTGGCCAGTTCCAAAAGACAAGACGCAGGTTACAGCATTTTTGGGTTTGTTCTCCTATTACCGGCGATTTGTAAAGAACTTTTCAGATATAGACAAACCTCTACACAAGCTAACCGAGGAGAAGTGACATTTTTGCTAGGACGAAAGTTGCGATATCGCATTCTAGGAGCTCAAGGACCGTTTTTGCGAAACACCTATATTAGGGAACCCTGATGCAGGCAAGGAATTTATAGTTGACACAGACGCAAGTGGTACAGGACTCGGCAGTGTGTTGTCTCAACGGAACGGTGATCGAGGGGTTGTCTTAGCGTACTTCAGCAAGTCGTTGTCAAAACCGGAAAGGAACTATTGTGTAACAAGACGAGAATTGTAGCTGTGGTAAAGTCGTTGCATCATTTTAGCAAGTATCTTTTGGAGTGGAAATTTCACCTACGAACTGACCAAGCTGCACTTAAATGGCTATTGCAGTTTAAACATCCAGAAGGACAAGTTGCGAGGTGGATTATACTACTGCAGGAATACGACTTTGAGATTGAACATCGCAGCGGGAAATCTCATGGCAACGCAGATGCATTATCAAGAAGACCTTGTCCTGAAGATTGCAAACATTGTACTAGGCAAGAGAGTAAGGAAATGGCATTCGTGAGGATGCTCAGGACAGACCACCTCAGCAACGAGAGGAAGGACAGCTTACAACACGCACAGCAGGAAGATCATGACATCAAGCCGATTCTGGAATGGATGAAGGCCAGTGCTCCCAAGCCCAAGTGGAGCGACGTCTCAGCGATGAGTTCGATCACTAAAAGCTATTGGGGCCAATGGGACAGCTTGCTGCTGCTTCAGGATGGAGTTCTGTGCTATAAATTGGAAAATGTTCGGGGAGACAGCTGTCATTTGCAAATGGTTGTCCCTAAAGCTAAAGTACCGGGTGTTCTACAGCTGTACCATAATGATTGTTCAGGAGGCCATCTGGGAGTTAAACGAACTCTACTGAAGATCCGAGAACGGTTTTACTGGGTCTACTGTCGAAACGATGTTGAGGACTGGTGTCGCAAATGTACAAGTTGTGCGGCTGTAAAGGGACTTCAGAGTCGTAGTAGAGGTGCATTGAAGTTGTACAATATTGGTGCACCATGGGAGAGAATAGCCATTGACGTGGCGGGGCCGTTTCCGAAGAGTGAAAGCGATAACAAGTATTTCATGGTTGTGATCGATTACTTCACTAAGTGGCCAGAAGTCTTCGCCATTCCAAATCAAGAAGCTTCAACAGTTGCAAATAAACTAGTTCATGAAGTCTTCTGTCGTTTTGGAGTATCTTTGGAGATTCACAGCGATCAAGGAAGGAATTTTATGGTTTATGGTTTAAGACATTTATTTACTCAAAAGATTTACAAATCACTTACAGAGAAAATGCACATTATAAAAAAAAACATTAAGCCGATTGGCGTAGTGAGCTAGTATTACTTATTTTCTAATTGAGTGCTTAATAACTTATTTAGTAAATATTACACATAGGTAAATAGGGTAGTTGCAAAAGTATTCGTACCAAAGCTAAGCAGACCATCGTTACTTCGGTCAAAATTGAATGAATGTGGCGAGTTATTTGTTAAGGCCTATGACACATGAACTATTTTATTGTGTTCAAATTAATTTATAGTGTTAGCTGTTATTGTTTGTGTTTATCTTTTAAAACCATTACTATATGTAATACGATACTATAACTAGGTAGTGTTTCCTTATTTAGTATATTATATATTTATGTATTAATTTGTTTGTAATAATATAAGTAGTGTTGCACATAAGCATAATGCAACGTATATATACATACATACACACATACGTACATACTCATATATACTCACATATAGATATATACACAAATATATGTATAAGTTATCTTGTCTCATATCTATAATCATACTGTGTATAAGTAATTATATTGTATTATCTCTATACAACTATTTTATTGTAGATATTATTACTAAGGTTGCATGTGTACTTCATATATTATGTAGATTAGAGAATTGTGATTATTAAGTTATTATGAAAAATCCTTTAAAATGTGGCTTTTTAGCAATTTCTTAAAAGTGGACAGGGATTTTTTTTCTTTAATGTTTTTAGGTAATTTGTTGTAGTGTTGAGCTCCCTCATAAAGAACACTCCTTTTTCCATAGTTCTATATAATCTCAAACATAGGTTATTAGCCTGCCTTGTCATACGTTTATGATAATCTATCTTTTTTGTAAATGTTATTTGAGAGTGAGTAGCATTAGTAAGTATTTTCCTAATAAAAATGCATTTTTTATATTTGTACGTTTGGGCTAGATTAAGTAATTTGGTTTCTTTATATATTTGAGTGGTAGGTGTTAAGTATTTATATTGGAATAATTTTTTTATGATTTTATTTTGTGTAACTTGTAGTTTTTGCAACGTTGATTTAGTAGCTGAGCCCCATACCTCAACCAAATAATCTAAATGAGGCTTAACTAAAGAGTTATATATGGTATATTTGACATGTCTCGGGAGACATCGAACTATAGCTTTTAAAGCTCCCGTTAATGAGTAGATTTTACAATGGATCTTCACAATATGTTGTTTCCAGGTAAGTCGACCGTCAAGAACAAGACCTAAATATTTCTCGTTGTTAACTTCGGTTAATATTTCACCATCAATACTAAGAGGATTGTGACTTTAAATTTTTCTATTTTTTGCACTAAAGATTACGTATTTTGTTTTTGAGGCGTTGATTGTTAGTAAGTTTGACTGTAGCCAGGTGTGTAATATGTGTAAGTCTTGCTGGGCTTCACTTAGTACTAATTGTAACGAGTGACCAAAGTAGAAGAGGCTGGTGTCGTCGGCGTATAAAGTGATTTCTCCCTTTAGTCCAATTTCATATATGTTGTTTACATAAATAAGGAACAAAAGGGGTCCCAATATTGATCCTTGTGGAATGCCACAAATAACCGGTTGGGGGCTGCTTTGCTGATTATTAATTTTGACAACTTGAAATCTATCAGAAAGATACGATTTAAAAATGTCAAATGCCTTTCCTGTGATACCTATGTCTTTTAGTTTTAATAATAGGATATCATGGCTGACTGTGTCAAAAGCCTTTTTTAGGTCAATAAAAATACCTAATGTAATTTTTTTCTGATCAATATTAAGTCTTATGTTGGTTACTAAATCAACAGTTGCAGATACAGTGTTAGACTTTGGGCGGAAGCCATATTGCTTTTTATAGAGGTAATCAATAGAAGTCAGGTAGTCATATAGTCGTTTATGTAGTATTTTTTCAAATAATTTCGACATTACTGGAAGTACCGATATTGGTCGGTAATTGCTTGGGTCTTGTTTGCTTCCGGCTTTGAAAATAGGACTAACTTTTGCAGTTTTTAGGCTATTTGGAAAATAGCCATCACTTAAACATTTATTAATACAAATAGCGAACTCCGCCATTGCCGGTCCCAAGCCCGGATGAGAAAGGAGGAGGGGACGGTTCCGCCGGAGAGAGTGGGTGTATCCGGGGGACTAACACACCCACCTGCGCTAGGACCTGCGCAGTCGAGCGCCGTACGCGGGGATGAAGGAGTCCTGGAGGGTTGAGCCGATCGTCGCTGGGGTATATAGTGGCGAGAGGCAACACGCCCTCTTTGGTCCGGATTTCAAGCTAAACGGTAGCCCTATCTGCTAGCCACAGATAGGGAAATGGCCAAGCGCCCCGTCAGAGGGTCGCAGGCGAGGGATGTGGGGGCTGCCTAGTTTTCCTGAAAAGGGGGGCTGGGTGGTGGTAAAGGCCATGCTGACGGAGCAAGTGACAGTTTATTTGGGTGGTGGGGATGGGCCTTGTCAGCCCCATCTACCAGCTGGATCGAGCTCCCGATGTCGCGCTGTGAGCCAACTTCACGTCCCTATATTCTCCCGGTAATCCTAACGCCTGAAATAGGGCGTTCCCAAAGGTGCGGGCTCCATGGAGGGTGGGAAGCCGGGGGGATGAAATTTTTAAGAACAAATATTATGGACAATTTAAGGCCCAAAAAGAAAGAGGGAGAGGTGTCAGAGGTGCTTACCAGAGACACCAATGAACAAGGGGGAACCGTCACTAAACCGGCGGTTCCACGGACAGTACCGTCCAGCGCAGGTGCCCCCATCAAAGGGACAACTACCTCGCTGAACGTTTCCAAAACCAGTTCCAAGGAGCTGGGGGGGAAAAAAGAACAGGAGCCCGCGAGTGACAAAACTGCGGAGCCAATACGAACTGACGACCTTTTCTCTGCTGCCTGGCAAGTGGTGAGCCGTAAGGGGAAAGGCAAGGCACCCAAAAAGGTGACTTGCCGACCTGACGGACCATCAGGAGGGTCTATCCCTGCAGGCAGTAGTGGAAAGGCCAAAAAGAAGAACAAGAAGCAGCGGGAAAAAGGCCGAAGGGAACGAGCCGCACTGGCTGCTTCTGAAACTAAAACCAAGGAGGCTGGGCAAGCCACTGCGACTGGGGTGCTTGGAGCTGGAACCAGTAGCCGCACTGAAGCTGGGAAGGATAAAAATCCAGACCAAGTGGAAGTCGCGGCCGCAGGAACCAGTTCTAGGACATCCGCCAGGAAGCAGCGAGCGGCCAAGCGTCCTGGGAAGAAAGAAAGAGCAGCCAAAAGGATGCTGGAAGAGTCCACCTCGCCTAGAGGGGAGCACAAAAAAGTGCGACTCGGACAGCAACCAAAGGCTGCAAATACGAGCTACGCTTCCGCTGCTAGAGCAGATTTGGGTGTGGCCTTAACGTGTGCGCGTTCAGGTCACATTACGAAGGAAGTAGCAGACGACATCCTCGTAGCAATACAGAGGAAGATAATCAGCGAGGCGTGGAGTAGTCAGGACCCTGATGCGTCGGGCCCAGTTTTTAGGGGCAAACCCGTATATACGGAGGGTGTCCTGAAACTGTGGTGCGACGATCAGAAGGCTCTGGACTGGTTGAAGGGGAATATTGCTACCCTCGACCTTAAATCCAACACCTTGCTGACTATAAAAAAACAGTCAGAGATACCACAAAGAGTCAAATGTGGTATCCTAATCCCTGATGCCCAAGGAGCCTGGAAAGACTCACGTGACATTGGTCGCGTGCTGGCGTACCAGAACCGCTGGGTTAACATCAGGGACTGGCTGTTACTCAAGGCTGACAAGCAGACGGACGGGTGGTTCCTCGTTGTTTCGGTGCCGGAGGATCACATCCCGACCCTGATGAAGGCCGGACGCCGTCTCGCATGCGTATGCGGGGCGGTATACGTAAAATTCCAGGGTCGTGGAGGTAAATTCTTTGATACTCCACCGAGCAAAGAGGTAGAAATCAGCCCGGAAGTCATGGATACCGGAGCCACGGTTACCGGTACAGTGGAATCACTGGAGGCCAAGCCCAGTGAAGAAACGGCCTGCACAACTGAGCCAAAGCCCCCAGTGGAGACCGGGCTCAGCGGCAGCTCACTGAGTGACGAAGAGGACTGCATTTTGCCGACCACTTCCGACTCGGTGGCTGACGAAGAGACCCGAGATCTTCTGGCAGGCCTATTTTTGGGAGGGGACGGGGAGGACGCGATCAATGATGGCGTGCCCTTCGTCCAAAACTAGCCTAGTGCAAGCCAACCTCCACCACAGCGAAACTGCGTCGGCTCAATTACGCAAGTGGTTAGAGGTTCAAAAGACTGCCATAGCCTTAATCCAGGAGCCGTGGGTTGGGGCTGGTAAAATTAAAGGCCTAAACAACCTAAAAGGTAAGCTATTCTACAGCCCTGAACACGACAAGCCTAGAGCGTGTATCTACACTACTAAAGATATCTGTGCACAACCATTAACAGATTTCTGTTCTAGAGACATGTATGCCGTGGCAATACAACACACACAGGAGAGAAGGTTAGTCGTCGCCTCGGTCTACATGCCGGAGGAAGACACTCCTCCCCCTCATGACCTCGGCAGGCTGGTGAACTTCTGCGAGAGGACCGGACTAGAGGTTGTGATCGGGACGGACTCCAACGCACATCATCCCCTTTGGGGAATGGAAAAACCTAATGAACGAGGTAAGGTTTTAGTTGAATTTTTATTTAGTACTAACCTAACCATTTTAAACATAGGTTCTGAACCTACATTCATAAACAAACGCTGTCGCACTATAATCGACCTCACACTTGCAACAGAGGGAGCAGCCAAACTAATTACGGAATGGCATGTGTCGAAAGAGGCCTCATGCTCAGACCATAGATGGATCTGCTTCGCACTACAGGTCGATATCCCCTCTACACCACCATGGAGAAATCCCCGCAAGACGGATAAAACAAAATACCTAAATAAGTTGACGTCTTCGCTCGCGGGTTCTGAGGGGATAAATACTATAGCAGATCAGTCGCTCCTAGAAGAACAGGTAGCAGCTGTTACTAAGGCCATGATAGATAGCTACCATGAATCATGTCCAGAAATCACTCCACCAAGGCATGCCGAGGTAAAGCAACAATGGTGGGGTGTAGAACTCGATAGGAAACGCAAGAAGGTAAGAAAAGCCCTAAACAGGGCCATGAATACCTCAATGGATGAAGACTGGCTACTATATAAGAAAGCTAAGTCTGAATACAAAAAATGTATCAGGTATCGACGCTCGACTGGGTGGCGTAAATTCTGTGGCAACATAGAAACCTGCAAACAAGCAAATAGGATAAGGAATATTCTAGCTAAACAGAACACGTCGGGATCCATGTCTCTAAAGAAACCCGACGGTAGCTACTCAACATCGCCGGATGAAGCCCAACGCATCCTAATTAAAACACACTTCCCAGGTTGCTGCTTAACCCAGGAGGCAAACCGGCATGACGACATACTGACACCAACAGTAGAAGACTGGAATTTAGCACAGAGAGTGGTAACGATGGACAAAATCCATTGGGCCATTCACAGTTTCCTCCCCTACAAGGCGGCAGGACCTGACGGCATATTCCCGGCACTTCTACAGTGGGGGGGTAAAGCCCTAATAGTCAGACTTGTTGCCATAATGAGAGCCTGTCTGGCTCTAAAATATGTTCCTAGGGGATGGAGGGAAGTGAAAATCACATTTATACCCAAACCAGGTAAGAGCGATTACACTGACCCTAAATCCTACAGGCCCATTAGCCTCACATCCTTTCTCCTAAAGACGATGGAGAGGATGTGTGAAAGGGAATTAAGGGGGTCGGCGCTAATGAACTTACCACTACACGACAAGCAACACGCCTACAGTCTAGGCAAATCAACAGAATCGGCACTTCATCAGGTAATTACTAAGATTGAAGGGGCCATCCAAAACAAAGAAATATGTCTAGGTTCCTTCATAGATATAGAAGGTGCTTTTGACAGAACAAACTTCTCCAGCATAAAAGGTGCACTCAGTAGACATAAAGTTGAACCGGCACTGATTGACTGGATAGTTTACATGCTCAGTACACGAATAATAAAGATTGCTGGTGAATCTCAACCAATCCTAATTAAGAAAGGTTGCCCGCAGGGTGGGGTCCTCTCACCTCTCCTGTGGAATATGGTCATTAATGAACTCATCAGCAAATTAAATACTAATCACTTTTATACAGTAGGTTATGCTGATGACCTGACTATACTGGTCTCGGGAAAGACAGCTAGCATAGTGTGCGACCTGACCCAAGCGGCTCTCCGTATAGTGGAGAGATGGTGCAGGGAATACGACTTAACCGTCAATCCAAATAAAACGGTTTTAGTAATGTTCACACAAAAACGGATGCTGAATAACTATCACCTTCCAAGTCTTTTCAGCACAAAACTCCAGCTATCCTCTGAGGTAAAATATTTAGGTCTTACTTTGGATAGCAAACTTAACTGGAATAAAAACATAGAAAACAAAATCAACAAAGCTAGTATAACTTTCTGGCAATGCAGAAACATGATTGGCAAAAGATGGGGACTGACGCCAAAAATCATACTGTGGCTTTACAAAACTGTAATCCGGCCCATGATCACATACGGCGCTCTGGTATGGTGGACCAAGACCAATGAAGCCACCACAATTAAGAAGCTTCAGCGCTACCAGAGACTGGCATGTATGGCTGCCACAGGCTGCATAAGAACTACGCCAACAGCAGCCTTGGAAGCGATGCTGGAGCTAACTCCGCTTCATCTACATATACAACAAGAAGCGACTTTAGCTGCCATCAGACTCAAGACCCTAAATCTTTGGAGTAAGAATAGTGTCCCTCATACAGGCATAATTGATAGAATCTACTCAGCAATTCCTATCCTACAAGCCAAATACGATAGGATTCCTAAACAATTTGTTTTCGATAAGAAATACAAGATACAATTAAATGAAAACAACCAGCCGGAAGGATTAAGCCCAAAAGAGCTTAGAATTTTCACCGATGGTTCTAAAACAAAGGAAGGTGTAGGTTCTGGAGCTTTCTCTGAAGACCTCAATATTCACATATGCACACCGCTGAGTACCTATAACACGGTCTTTCAGGCGGAATGTATGGGTATCATTCAAGCGGCCATAGCAATAGATGCTAGGAAGGTTAATGACTTCCCCATCAGAATACTGACCGACAGTAGGGCGGTACTACAAGCTCTGAGTTGCAATGGGGTGAACTCGGGACTAATATATGAATGCCATCAACGATTAAATGAGGTATGTAAAAACAACAGTGTGACTCTACAATGGATAAAGGGACACAGTTTATCCAGAGGCAACGATGCAGCGGACGAACTGGCCAGAAGAGGATCGGCTCTGGCCACTATAGGGCCGGAACCAATCATACCAATCCCCTTTGGTAACGTTCGTTCAATGGTACGTAGACACTTCACTAATCAACACGCTCAGCTTTGGAAAAATCTAACAGACTGTAGACAAGCTAGGGAGGCCCTATCTGTAATAAACAGTCGCTTAACCAAAGTTCTAATGAGACTGAACAAGCCGCAGATAAGGATAGTAACTAGTGCTATCACAGGACATGGCACCTTTAACAAACATTTATTTACTATAGGTGTTACAGATAGTCCCCTGTGCAGGGCATGTATGGGGGAGGAAGAAACGGCGGCCCACGTGCTACTGAAATGTCCGGAGGTCGCTACGTACAGGGCTAAACATCTCGGCACGCCGGGATCACTCCCCGAAGTTGCATGCAACATCAAGGGACTGTTGAGCTTCTTCGGGGAGATCTCATGGCTCGAATAATCACATTATTCCTGCCCACACGCAAAATACGCGCAGAGACGTGGAGTTGCGGAAAACAGCCCGTTGCAAACTAAACTAAACTAAACTAATACAAATAGCGAGGTTTTCTACCATATTGTCTTTAATACACTTTAAGGATTTTGTGTTCATGCCATCTAAACCGGAACTAGCGTTAGAATCTGTCTTTTATTATTTTCAGTACCTCGTCTGCGGTCGTTGGGTTTAATTTTGATAAATCAGTGCTGTTGTTTTTAGGTTTGTTGTATGACAGTGTTTGTGTTAAGTTTTTATGATATTTTTGCGGTATTTTATTTGCAAGTTCAGGGCCTATAGTGACGAAAAATCTGTTAAAATACTCACATATTTCTTTAATAATTGAGATTTGACCATTGGGGGTATTTATTTTTAAATACTTTAGGTCTGCCAGATCTGATTTATTATTTGACAGTCTATTAATTAGTCGCCACATTTTTAAAGGACATTTCGTACAATCTGTGAAAGCCTTATGATAAAATTGTTTTTTAGCTGTTTGGATATTTGCAAACGTAAGGTTTCTTTGTTTTATAAATTCTGTTCTCAAATTTTCATCTTCAGGTGTTTGTTTTAAGCTGTACCATAGTTGGTTCCTTTTATTTATTAAAGCAATTAGGCCCCTGTTTATCCACTCTTTGCAAGGCGGATCACTTTTGTTTTTCTTATTCTATTTTCTGCAATAGTTTATAGTAGTTGCCATTCTAGCTCCTCATATACTTGAAATGACTTATTTTGAGAAATTTCTTCAATATCGTTCTGCAGGTTGTTATAGTTAATTGCTTCATATTGAAATTTTTTTATGCGTTCGGTTTTCGGTCTGTTTAACTCAAGATATATTTGTTTGTGATCAGCTATCGGGGATTCAATAATCGACATTTGGAAAGTATTATTTTGTAAGTTGGTACATACATGATCTAATATTAGTTTTGGATGTTGTGGTTTCACGAGTGCGATACTCGGTGTTGATTTTATTCAATATTCTTATGTTATTCTCTCGCAGCAGTTCTTATATTCTTTTACGTGTTTGTCGTTTGTAAGTAGGTTAAGATTAAAGTCCCCGAAGATAATAACACGCTTTCTTCTTGCAAGGTGTTGGTTATAGTTTTCAAGAAACTTGTCAGTACTTGCTGCTGGCTGTTTGTATATGGCACCTATGTCCAGGGAAAAAGTGTCAAGATGTACCCATAAAAAGTGGTTTCCGTCTTCACATTGATCCTCCAATAATTCGTGTTTCAAATCCTTATGAATGAACAAAGAGACTCCACCACCTCTAGAATGTTTTCTGTGGTTATAGTAGTGAACATAGTTTGGTAGTTTTAATCTGTGTGCTTCGTCTTCGTTTTTTATCCAAGTTTCCGTAATAATTAAAACATGAATCTTCGTTTTGAGTGATTCCATAATACAACGTATTTCATCTAGTTTGCCTGGCTTAACTAAACTGCGAATATTGTCGTAGAAAAATTTTAGTGCTTTGTTTGTAATAGATAAATCTGCATAATTATAATGATATTTATGAGTTACAAATTTATCCTTATTTTTAGTTATTGTATTTTCTCTGGTGTCCCGTTTTTTTCCTGTTTTATTATTTTGGGTGTTCCTTTTATATACTTTTAAGTCGTTTTCCCCTTTTTCTTTGCGCTGACGTGACTCTTCTCGAAGGTTTGCCATTTCTTGTTTTTGGTTTGGTGTCTGATCGGAAAAAATTAAAAATTTATATTACTTAATTTGCAATTAAGTTTATTTTTTAATAAGGTTTTTGCTATATCTGGAGTTAAAAAGCAAACTTTTAGTGAGCGCGTTTTCTTCCCATCATACTTGCCTAGGTGCATTATTCTTTCTGGTTGCGGGGTAAGTGGATAGATGCCCGATAGTACTTTCATCACTTCACATCTATCATTTTTCCTCTTTTCTTCCAAATTTTCTGAATGTTGTTCGAAAACGCCAGTGATTATTATATTCTTGGCGCGCTCTAAACGCTCTTGAACTTCTGTCATTATATCTGCATAACTATTCGCTGTCGGTTTAGGACATCCTGATGGTAAGGGGGCATGTACAGTGCTCTGAAGAGCCTGTACATCATTTTCAATACATTTTATTTTTTCTTCATTATAAATGACAGTATTTGTTAATTTTTGTATTTCAGACTTGAAGGTATTATGTTCTAGGAGCAGCAAGTCCGTTTTAGTTTTCATATCAATAAGTTGTTCATTGATAGATTTGATATCTGTTTTTATAGACTTGACGTTTTCTGTCTGGGATTTACCAAACTCCTTTAACAGTCCTATAATTTCCTTTTTAAATTCATTGAATTGGACCGAGAAATCATCCTCAGGCACTTTTCTTTTGCGTTGTGACACATTTTTATATTCATGCTCAGTTGCTGCAATGATTGACAGGTCAGGCTGGGAACTACTATTCCCACTAATAATATTCATTTTTCACTAGATTTGGTTGTAGGTGAACGTTGGACACTCATATTGTTGTATGTGTAAATAAATTTCCCGCTCCGCTCGGTTGGTATGTGCGTGACCCTCACTATGGAATAGTTCTTTCCGAAACCAGTAGTAAATTAAAGGTAAATTAAGCATAAGAATGGCTTTCAATTAATGTTATAGATATTGAATAATAAACTTCTATTTTTTACTTCTATTATTTGCGTAAATATAATAAATCCCAGCCTTTGTTTGTCTTTGGACATAAAATAGATTACGATTTTTTGTTCTTACCATGGGCACACTTTATTTGCAATAGCACTATACTTTGGCGCAATTAAGTTTAGAATTATGTAGCACTACTATTTTGAATTTCATTTGTCGAAGTAAAGAGTAAACACGTTCGCTCACTACGCGAGTCAACACCTTTTTCGAATTTTGAGTCTTAGATATTCCAGGAAACTTGCCGAGTTATGAGTTCTCATAAAACAAGAACGACTTCTTATCATCCGCAACCTAATGGAATGGTAGAACGATTTAATCAGACATTGGAGAGGTACCTAGCAAAAGTTGTAGACAATCGGCAACAAGATTGGGACAAGCACATACAACCGTTTTCGTTGTCATATCGAAGCGCTGTTCACAAAAGTACATCAGTGACACCAGCTTACGCAAACTTTGGAAGAGAATTACGGCTGCCTGCAGACCTCATCACCGGGATACCCACGCAGTATAACCGATTATGCAAATGATTTGCAGAACAAAATGAATGACATTTATGAGCACGTCAGACAATCGGGCCAGCAAATGTGCGAAAAGATGAAAACCCGGTATGACCGCAAAATGAACAACAAAGGGTTCGACGAAGGTTCACTAGTGGGTTGCACAATCCAGTCCGCAGCAAAGGGAAATCTCCTAAGCTTCAAGCTAAATGGGACGGCCCGTACCGGATTGTGACCAGGATCAACATTGTAACCTACCGGATACAGAAAGGCGCAAGAGGAACTTCTAAGTTCGTCCATGTGGATTGCCTGGCGTGTTATTATGAGGCCGATAATGCTCGGGACGAGCATGTCCTAGGAGGGGGCAGTGTTGCGCGCCTAAGTTGACTGACGTCTGGTACCTGGTACTAGCCCCATCTAGTGTCAGGGACCAGAGCGAGGTGGGCTTCCTAGAAAATGTCAATCTTGAACTTTCCACCAACAGCGCCATCTAGAATCGAACAGAAGAATTAAGCTTTCTAGAAGCTCCACACTCGAACTTTCTGCGCCTGGTCGATTGGCGTCCGTATTTGCTGGAATAATCTTGATGTTTCGGTGGAAAAGGTGTATTTAAAGCCTCTGCAAGCCGCGATCGGGGCAGTATTGAATTGGCGATACGAAGCGAAATAAAATAAACTAAAGTGTTAAGTGTGATTAATTATTAGTGTGATTTAAGTTTTAATTGGTGTTCTCTAATAAAAGTGTAAATTTTGATAATTTAATCGGCAGTTTTTATTGTCACGAACCTTAAGCTCGTAACAATATTCAGGAACAGGTACCTCTTACAATAAGAGTGTTTTTTATTTTTACAGATGCATGTAGTGGACAATAACTGTAACCATGTAATAATAAGCTTATTTCAAGCTCTTAAAGCTCAAGATAAAGGCCGATTAGATAAGACCTACTATCGATTACGTCCGTGGTCATTCGTTTTGCCCAATGATCGATCTTTTAGTACATTCAAGAAAGTTCTAAAAAGAAGATATAAATATTAGGAACCCATGGAAATTTAGCAACTAATATTCAGCGCACATCAAAATTTCACAGTTTCAATTGTCAAAACTGAAGACATAATAGACTATAAAGGTTAGTGGACGATGTTTTATAAGAGAGATGCAACACAATCTCGTTATATTCCACGGAATCAAAAGCAGCATTTCTAGATGTCCCACTTCATGGAGTTTGAGTATACTACAGATCAGAAAGGGTGTATAGTATGTCGCCCATTCATTCAAAACATAGGGCGAGTAAACACATTCCAATTACGAAGGAACTAATCGGTCGGTCGGCATGGCATGAATTTTGGTATGGGGATAATTCGGTGGCTGTAGAGTGACATAAGCTTTTTTCCGCGGAAAAACATCTCATTCCCGTGGGAAAATCGAATATGTTGCACAAGTTTGTCCTTCTTTCACGTCGCAACAGAGCGTCGGCATGGCATTTTGTTGATTCTACAAAACGGACGACGGTACGATGGACGAACACAGAAGGTCAGAATATCTGGATTGGTATGTCTTTTTACCAAAATTAAGATACAAAATGTATGGATCTGTATTTTTCACTCCACGCAGGACCGGGAAGAGAGCGATAAAAAACATAAAATTCACCAGCTGATTTTCTTCAAACGTTTTGGTGCATTGTAATTCACAGAATAGGCGATAACCTCGCAGACGATATTAAGTAATCCGTTGATGCTCTGCCTACCCCGCAAGGGTTACAGGCGTGATTATAAGTATGGATCAGAAATACTATCACCACCTTTCTCGCTTTCACCCTTAACTATTACTTAACTGTGGTAGAAACAGTTCTTAGTAAGCCTTATTAATAAGCCTTAGTAATATTTATTGAACGGAAATGAATACAGTTCTTATATGAGGTTATGAATGAATCGGTATTACAATACACACTAGAGGCATTCGCCTATGTACAAATTTACGGAAGACCTGATCTTTTTGTTACTTTTACTTGCTCGGTTATTTCTTTCTTCCATATGGAAAGAAATAACCGAGGAACTAATGCCGGGCCAAAAAAGTACTGACAGACACGATTTAATTGCTAGAGTATTTAGATTAAAAGTACAAAAATTAATGTATGTAATTAACAAAGGGAAAATTTTCGGAGAGGTGCAGTGCTTCATGTATTCAATTGAATGGCAAAAAAGAGGATTACGGCATGCCCACATTCTAATATGGCTTAAAGAGAAGTTGCGGCCCAGCCAAATAGACGACATAATAAGTGCCGAGATTCCGGATCCTGAGCAAGGTAAAAAATTGTATGATACCATCGTCCGAAATATGATTCACGGTCTATGTGGAGCACGAAATTCAATATCGCCATGTATGAAAGAAGGAAAATGTATAAAGAAATTCCCTAAACAGCTATTAAAAGAAACAGTGCACAATGACAATGGCTACCCTTTATACAGACAGCAGCAGAGCTCCCAAGGATGGTGGCAGGAAAGTTACAATCAAATCTCGCTCCTGGATTGTTCCGTATTCACCCATTCTATGTAAAATGTTTAATTCCCACATTAATGTAGAAGCACGTAGCTCTTTCCGCGCAATCAAGTATATCTGTAAGTACATAAATAAAGGAAGCGACCAAGCAATATTTAATCTCAAGAGTGAAGGTGAGGCAAATCCCGTTAATGAAGTTGCGATATCTTGGTATTTGAATAAAATATGTCTTCCTCGTAACGGCTTTAATTGCGGACTGAGCGGTGACGTTACAATAATAATAAACAAATACCTTACACCTCCAGCCTTAAATATCTACATAATTATATTGAAATGAACTTAATAACTAATTTTAAACTTATAATTTAACCATACCATTAATCTAACATTGGAATTTAATTACGGGTTTTCGGATTCGCCTGGAACGGGTCACTGGCCACGACGGTGGCGGTGGT
Organism: Parnassius smintheus behrii; assembly: GCA_036936625.1. Classification (NCBI taxonomy): domain Eukaryota; kingdom Metazoa; phylum Arthropoda; class Insecta; order Lepidoptera; family Papilionidae; genus Parnassius; species Parnassius smintheus. The sequence goes on along the minus strand of JAUPFT010000001.1, from coordinate 29,626,549 downwards.
TGTGGAGGAGTGGCGGGGTCTGGTACAGTCTCGCTGGGACATTGCGTATCTGCTACTTGCTCGGTATCCACGTCATCTTTTCCAGCAGAAACAGCCACTTCCGTTTGCAACTCTGAAGACGCATCTGCAAACTCATCCCCATCCTTTTCATCGACCTCATTAGTGATATCTGGACAGGTAGCATGGGATAGGCGCGACCTACGTCTTATTTGATCAATATGTCTTTTAATAAGTCGACCGTCACCATTGTCGAGAACGTATCTTCCAGAACTTTCTTTCTGGGCTACCGTGCCCTTGACCCATTTATCCCGGGTGCCGTAGTCCCTAATCCAGACGGTATCTCCCAAAGAGAAATTACGCGGAACACAACCCGCATATTCGACTTGACGCTGCTGAGCATCGAGCACATGCGCTTGCACCACGTACGCAAGGAACGTCGCTGCAGCAGCATCGCTGGGCTCTCACCCGTGGTGCTTTGCTTACTGTTGCGATAGCTTAGTAAAAAGGTTTGTAGGGCGGTATCTACGTCATCCCTATAAGCTTTTTTAATTGCCCTCTTACACAGCTTAACAGCATTTTCCGCTGCCCCATTAGATGCAGGGTGGTACGCCGGTGATAACCTTTGCTGAATGCCATTATTTTTCAAAAAACTTTTAAATTCAATACTTGTGAAAGGCGGTCCCTGATCAGACACTAGTTCTAAGGGCAAACTGAATCTTGCAAATATTGACCTCAACACCTTAATAATGGAAGTCGCATTCGTTCGCGCTACTTCAATAATTTCAAGCCATTTCGAGCTCGAATCTATTAAAACTAAATAAGTTTTACCTTTATACGGCCCTAGGAAGTCTATGTGAACTCTAGACCAGGGAGGCAAGTAGGGCCAGGGGTTAGGAGGCGCGCGCGGCGGGATGTCCGCCTCAGAAGCGCAGGTCTCGCAGCTTCGGCATAGCGCTTCCACATCCGCATCGATGTTAGGCCACCACACATAGCTCCGTGCCAGCCCCTTAGTTTTCACGATGCCCATGTGGCTGCTGTGTAATTGTTTTAAAATAATTGGACATAAATATGAAGGTTTTACCATTCTATACCCCCACATAATCGATACGTTATCTAAATATAGTTCATTGCACCTAACAAAATAAGGTTTAACCTCTTCACCAGGGAAAACTGTCGGCCAACCCGATTTGATATAGGCGAAAATTCTACTAAGAATAATATCCTTTGAAGTCGCCTTCGTAACATCCTCATTAGTAACCGGTAAAAAATTTTCCACGAAGTTAATATAAATAATTTCTCTATTTATCGTTTTTTTATTACTAGCTAGCTAGCTACTAGCGTTTTTTTATCGCTAGCGAGAGTGTCGTGCGTGCGGTAATGCACACGATGTAGTGACCTGCAAGTTTGCTCGCTACGTGTGTCGAGTGTGCAATAAACAAGGACATTTACAAAGTATGTGTCCTTATCTAGCAGGACAACACAGCGTCAACGTAGTGCAGAGTGAGACTGATAGTTTATTAAACAGTGAAGGAAGTGACGAGGTAATGGTTTGCATTAATCAATTAAGCGTTAGTCATTACAAACCATTGTTTGTATCATTAACAGTACACGGTAGGGATGTTCAAATGGAGTGTGATACAGGCAGTGCCGTTTCATGTATTAGCTACGAGTTATATAAACAACAATTCAGTAACCTAAAACTGAATATGTGTCCTTTGTTGCTAAGGTACTTATACGGGTGAACAAGTGAAACCTGTAAGTGTGATAAGGCCTTTAGTAAAGTACAAAGATAAAGAAAAGCATCTCGATTTATATGTTATTAAAAATGGTAAAAGTATATTGTTAGGCAGACAATGGTTGGCAGAACTCAATATACAGTTACCCCCATTTGGAAACTTAAACTGTTTATCGAATGATGTTTTTAACTTGAACGATTTCGGTTCCAGATATTGTAAGGTGTTCGCGGACGGCCTGGGACGGTTCGCTGGGCCGCCGGTGAGCATCCGTGTGCGGGAGGGAGCGCAACCCGTGTTCATGCGAGCGCGTCCGCTGGCTTATGCGCTGCGTGCACCCGTGGAGCGCGCACTCGAGCAGCTGGTGGCGGACGGTATCCTCACTCCCGTCGACCGCTCCGACTGGGCGACTCCCATTGTGCCCGTAGTGAAAAAAGACGGTAACATTAGGATTTGCGCCGATTATAAGTTAACTTTAAATAAAGTTATAGAAGTCGACCGTTATCCTTTGCCTAGAGTAGAAGACTTACTGATACGTTTACAAGGGGGGCAGCGGTTCAGTAAAATTGACCTTTCACAAGCTTACACACAATTTGTACTTGACGAATCTGCCAAATATACGGTGATCAACACACGCAAGGGCTTGTTTAGGTATAACCGCTTAGTATACGGCTTATCATCAAGTCCTGGCATTTTTCAAAAACATTTAGAGCAATTATTTAATCTACCGTATGTAGGCGTATTTTTGGACGATATAATTATTACAGGGCGCAACACAGAGGAGCATATTAGTAATTTACATAAAGTATTTGACCGTTTGCAGTCGTACGGACTTCGAGTTAAAAAAGAAAAATGTGTTTTTTTTTGCTGAATCAGTCAATTACTTAGGTTATGTAATTAGTAAGGATGGTATTCACACTTGTCCGGATAAGATTAAGGCAATAGTAGACACTCCCGTTCCTACGAACGTGTCTCAGTTAAGGGCCTATATAGGAATGATAATGTATCATGCAAAATTCGTAAAAAATATCAGCACTATTCTCGCACCCTTATATAATTTATTGAAATTTGATTGGTGTGACGATTGTGAAAGAGCCTTTAAAAAGGTAAAAGAACTATTGAGTTCTAGTAAAATTCTAATGCATTAGTACTCTAGCGATTTGCCTATTGTGCTGACGTGTGATGCGAGTAGCGTGGGTGTAGGTGCAGTGATCTCGCACCTGACGCCAGAGGGCGAGCGGTCGGTGGCGTATGCGTCGCGCTCGCTCACGGCTGCAGAGCGAGCCTACGCGCAGATCGATCACGAGGCGCTCGCTATTGTGATCGGTGTAAGAAAATATCATCAGTATCTTTATGATCGAAAATTCATATTGCGTACGGACCATAAACCGTTAACACACATATTTGGTAAAAAAACGGGAATACCGGTTATGGCCGTTTCGCGTATCCAACGTTGGGCCGTACTTTTATCTGGTTACGACTACAATATCGAATACGTAACGTCTAATAAAAATTGCGTCAACGGTTTATCAAGATTACCAATTTCTTCTAGTAGTAAAAAAACGATAAATAGAGAAATTACTTATATTAACTTCGTGGAAATTTTTTACCGGTTACTAATGAGGATGTTACGAAGGCGACTTCAAAGGATATTATTCTTAGTAGAATTTTCGCCTATATCAAATCGGGTTGGCCGACAGTTTTCCCTGGTGAAGAGGTTAAACCTTATTTTGTTAGGTGCAATGAACTATATTTAGTAAACGGATCGATTATGTGGGGGTATAGAATGGTAATACCTTCATATTTATGTCCAATTATTTTAAAACAACTACACAGCAGCCACATGGGCATCGTGAAAACTAAGGGGCTGGCACGGAGCTATGTGTGGTGGCCTAACATCGATGCGGATGTGGAAGCGCTATGCCGAAGCTGCGAGACCTGCGCTTCTGAGGCGGACGTCCCGCCGCGCGCGCCTCCTAATCCCTGGCCCTACTTGCCTCCCTGGTCTAGAGTTCACATAGACTTCCTAGGGCCGTATAAAGGTAAAACTTATTTAGTTTTAATAGATTCGAGCTCGAAATGGCTTGAAATTATTGAAGTAGCGCGAACGAATGCGACTTCCATTATTAAGGTGTTGAGGTCAATATTTGCAAGATTCAGTTTGCCCTTAGAACTAGTGTCTGATCAGGGACCACCTTTCACAAGTATTGAATTTAAAAGTTTTTTGAAAAATAATGGCATTCAGCAAAGGTTATCACCGGCGTACCACCCTGCATCTAATGGGGCAGCGGAAAATGCTGTTAAGCTGTGTAAGAGGGCAATTAAAAAAGCTTATAGGGATGACGTAGATACCGCCCTACAAACCTTTTTACTAAGCTATCGCAACAGTAAGCAAAGCACCACGGGTGAGAGCCCAGCGATGCTGCTGCAGCGACGTTCCTTGCGTTCACGGTTGGATTTACTTCGCAGTGGGTACGTGGTGCAAGCGCATGTGCTCGATGCTCAGCAGCGTCAAGTCGAATATGCGGGTGGTGTTTCGCGTAATTTCTCTTTGGAAGATACCGTCTGGATTAGGGACTACGGCACCCGGGATAAATGGGTCAAGGACACGGTAGCCCAGAAAGAAAGTTCTGGAAGATACGTGCTCGACAATGGTGACGGTCGACTTATTAAAAGACATATTGATCAAATAAGACGTAGGTCGCGCCTATCCCATGCTACCTGTCCAGATATCACTAATGAGGTCGATGAAAAGGATGGGGATGAGTTTGCAGATGCGTCTTCAGAGTTGCAAACGGAAGTGGCGGTTTCTGCTGGAAAAGATGACGTGGATACCGAGCACGTAACAGATACGCAATGTCCCAGCGAGACTGTACCAGACCCCGCCACTCCTCCACAACTACCGCCACCGTCGTGGCCAGTGACCCGTTCCAGGCGAATCCGAAAACCCGTAATTAAATTCCAATGTTAGATTAATGGTATGGTTAAATTATAAGTTTAAAATTAGTTATTAAGTTCATTTCAATATAATTATGTAGATATTTAAGGCTGGAGGTGTAAGGTATTTGTTAATTATTATTGTAACGTCACGGCTCAGTCCGCAATTAAAGCCGTTACGAGGAAGACATCTTTTATTCAAATCCCAAGATATCACAACTTCATTAACGGGATTTGCCTCACCTTCACTCCTGAGATTAAATATTGCTTGGTCGCTTCCTTTATTTATGTACTTACAGATATACTTGATTGCGCGGAAAGAGCTACGTGCTTCTACATTAATGTGGGAATTAAACATTTTACATAGAATGGGTGAATACGGAACAATTCAGGAGCGAGATTTGATTGTAACTTTCCTGCCACCATCCTTGGGAGCTCTGCGTCTGTATAAAGGGTAGCCATTGTCATTGTGCACTGTTTCCTTTAATAGCTGTTTAGGGAATTTCTTTGTACATTTTCCTTCTTTCATACATGGCGATATTGAATTTCGTGCTCCACATGGACCGTGAATCATATTTCGGACGATGGTATGGACGTGGAGGTCACTTCCTTCACTGTTTAATAAACTATCAGTCTCACTCTGCACTACGTTGACGCTGTGTTGTCCTGCTAGATAAGGACACATACTTTGTAAATGTCCTTGTTTATTGCACACTCGACACACGTAGCGAGCAAACTTGCAGGTCACTACATCGTGTGCATTACCGCACGCACGACACTCTCGCTGGCGTCGTCGTCGATCATCCAGCACCGATGTTGATACCCCCGGCCCGGTGGGCGTTGCTGCTGCTACCCTGGATGCTCCACTCCCCTCGCCGTCACAACCGATCGCGCACCCGGTCCGTCTTGTACTGACAATCGCATGGCAGTTTGTGGATGCGCTCGAGTCTCCAGATACTTTCGGATGCACATTGACGCTGGTTGCATCCTTCTCCGCCGCCCCCATACTCACGGCTAATTGATAAGCTTTGGCAAAGTCTAGTTTGCTTTCGGCAAATAATCTCTGCCGAATTGTTTCACTGCTGATACCGCATACCAATTGATCGCGCAAACTTTCTTGCAACCAGCTGCCAAACTCGCAAGTTTTCGACATCTTCTTTAGGTCCGTTACATATTCTGATATACTTTCACCGTCCCTTTGTTTCCTTTGTCGGAATTTAAATCTTTCAGCTAGGTCGCTGGGTTTTGGTTGAAGGTAATTTTCCAAAATTTTTGTTAGCTCTAAAAACGTTTGTGATGTTAGTTGCGTTTTTGGTTTTGGGTACACAAACTCACGAGTAGTTCATAACTCTCCGCCCCCATAACCGTGATTAATGTAGGTACATGTAGCTCACTTGGTATTTTGTTCACAACAAAGAATTGTTCGAGCCTTTCCACGTATAGTCTCCAATTGTCTGTGGCCACTTTAAATTCCGATATTTTACCAATCGACGTGGTTTAGGCCGGTAAGCTTATACACACGCGAACTTTTATGATATATTTTTTTTCTCGTCGCCAATGCGATATCTTGGGATTTGAATAAAAGATGTCTTCCTCGTAACGGCTTTAATTGCGGACTGAGCGGTGACGTTACAATAATAATTAACAAATACCTTACAGAAGTACAGACTTTTTCCCTTTACACGAAAGGCGCCCAACAGTTACTAACCTTGCTGTGCACTTAGAAAATGGAGAGCGTGTATATTTCACCGAAAGAAATTTCCAAGAAAGAATTGCATCACCGCCAAAAACTACACTAACAGCCTTCTTTCAACTTTGTTAAACCGACCCCTTTGCAAAAACGTTGTTATATTCTGAAGTCCCCCGCTATTATGATTGGAACACATCTAGGAAGGAGTGGAAACGCCGTATTCAAGGGACGCCTGTTGCAAATTGGCCCGGTGCAAAGTCATCAGATGCCCTTGGTCGTGTGTATGCCGTCCATGTAACTAATTTTGTATGTTTCTGTTTACGATTGCTGCTGCACCATGTTCGGGGTCCTACAGGATATAAAGACATTAAAACTGTCAACGGTCAGGAATGCGCAACTTATAGAGAAGCATGTGAAGCTCTGCATCTTTAAGAAAACGATAATCACTGGGATGAAACCATTGAGGAAGCTATGCAGTGCCAGTCACCAGCCAAAATTAGGGATCTTTATGCAACTTTCATATCATCTTGCGAGCTATCTAATGCACATGAATTGTGGGACAAATAGTACATGGCGGAAGGTATTTTGCGAAGGTTACAGCAGACACACGCGAACATGACATACAATGAAAACATTTATAATGAAGCACTTGGAAAAATTGAGGATAAAGTAATGGCAACGGTAGGCAAAAAATTAAGCGACTTTGGAATGATAAGCCCTCAGCGAACAACCGAAAATGAACAAAGTGATGAAATTATACGTGAAGAAAACTACGACAAACCAGCTTTGCAGCAGCAAGTAGCCGAATTTGTACCCCGCTTGCTTCCCGAATAAAAACAAGTTTTTGACAAAGTATTAGGACGAATTGAATCTGGAAATGGTGCACTTTTCTTTCTAGATGCCCCTGGAGAAACTGGGAAGACATTTTTGTTAAATTTATTATTAGCGCAAGTACGGAAAGATAAAAACATTGCTGTGGCCGTAGCTTCCTCCGGTATAGCCACCACGCTGATTAGTGCAAGTACGGAAAGATAAATACATTGCTGTGGCCGTAGCTTCCTCCGGCATAGCCGCCACGGTGCTAAGCGGGGGCCGCACTGCACATTCTGTTTTAAAACTCCCTCTAAATCTAGCCCAGGAACTTTGCCAGGACTTTCGCCAAACTTTACCTGTCTTTCAAAAGGGCACACCTGCAGATGAAATTAAAGCATGCCTCAAGTCGTCTATTTTATGGAACAAGGTGACAAAATTCAGTTTAACTACGAATATGAGAGTGCAGATGGTTGCACGGAAAACCATTCGTATTTATTTATTTGGCGGTAGGCTTGCCAAATCGTTTATCCCTTTCCAAACGATATCATTCATACCCTCCTATCGACACATCGGGGTGGTGGGTTGGGAGGGGAAAGAAGATGATTCTAGAATATCACGTAATCATCGCAACCGAAGGAATAAATGGCACGCGCGGTCGACGCACAGCCTCTTCCCGCCGCGCTCATCGTTGGAACCACACCGCCTAGGATAATAGTGTCCTAAAGAGCTCTTGCCCACGCGCACCGCTAGTATAACCGCTTAGCCTGAAGCAGTCGAGCTCCAGGAAACCCGCCTCACCTCGTATGAGAAATAGTCGCGCACCGCACTTTCTCCCGACGCGTCATCGGACAAGAAAGGCAGAGAGTCTACCCAGAGTGTCTTCCAGAAGTCGCAGCGACATAGTGCCCAAGCCGCATGAAAGCAACACCCCGGTGAGTGAATATTCCTTACTAGTTACTGCTTGATATAATTGTGTCCGCTCCAATTTATTCTCTCCTAATCAAGCAGAATTCCTTTCATAGATTTGGCAAATAATAGTTCGTTTTAGGGAAGAGTGAGTGCATTGTATGGGAAACCGCGTGCTATAGTCGCCATTTTATGTAAACGTAGAAGCATTTCGCATATACAGTCCACTTTGGTTAATATCTCGCGTAATAGGTTTAAGGCTCGACCGGGGAATTGGACTTCGGTAGCCTTAGGCTCGTCGCTCCACCATTTTATGGTCACTTCGGCAGGATTTGGACTGGTGTTTAGTAGTCGTTCAACCATTTTCTGGTCGAATTATTAGATTAATTACTTAGATAATGCACTCTAATTTATGGAATAGACTTAAATTGTGTTCGTTTAAAATTAAACTTTGGTTAGTTACTTGCAAATAGAATTAATTCTTCACTTTAATAGTATTCGTTTAGTTTAAATTTAAATTTTGGTTAGTTACTCGCAAATAGAATTATTCATTAAAATAGTGTTTGTATTTGGTTTAAATTTAAAGCTTATTAGGCGCTTAAGTAATTGAAACAGTGTAATCACACGCGTTTTGTACGCTTACCCGACAATTTTGATAAAAATATATTGAGTTTAGCGAGCGACGCGCGTCACCTCGGCTCGCTGTAACAGGTGTTCAATTTAATGACGTAATACGGCGCGAGTGTCCATCCTCCAGCGTTGTGAGATTAATTGTGATTAATATAATATTAATTACAATAATTTAAAATGGCAGTTAGTGGAAATGAAATTAAAATTAAAACGCTTTATGCCAAGAGGGACATACTTTTTTCACGTATACAAAGTTATTTTCACGTATAACTAGTGATCACATAAAAAACATTAATGTAGAAGCAGTGCGGGAAACTTTTTTGAATGAAATTGAAGCGGGGGATTCCTTGCGGACGGATTACGAAAGGATATTAGACCAAATTAATCATTTGGAATTACAAATCGACCCGAAATACATAGTGAACTACCAACCGCTTCTAGCATTCGAAGATATATTATGTCGCGTGAAAAGAACGGCGAAACTCCTATAGTCTCCATCTCAAAACGTAGCAAAGCCGGAAATCTGGTACGCCCACGTGACTCAATTAGGTTGCCGCCAATAGATATTCCGGTATTCAATGGTAATATTAAGACATGGCCCTTCTTCTTCAGTAGTTTTCAAAACAATATACACAATAACCCATCGTTATCGGACGCTGAAAAATTATATTATTTAATTAGTAAACTTAGTGTCAGGGCACAGTAAATTTGCTCGGGTTTTACACCTACAGCAAACAATTACTTGTTAATATTCGATACAGCAGGGTCGTTAACGTACGTAACCGCTACGTTCGCACCACTTCAGCATGCCTGTATCATATGTAAAGATAAACACGGTAATTTATACAATTGTGCGACTTTTCGTAAATATTCACCAAGCGAACGTTATAAATTAATAAACACAAACAACCTATGTCTGAACTGCTTAAGCGATAAGCATTTAGTTGCAAAATACAATTCTAGTTCCGTATGTAGCAAGTGCGCCAGGAAACATCACACGTTATTACATTTTGAAAATAGCAACATATCGGCGTCAAGTAAAGCGGACAAGGCATTCACCCCTACTAAAGTCAATGATTCTAGCGGTCGACCTGGTGATGTCGCTCTGAGCTCATTGGCAAATATGGGAGCACAACCTCCTTCAACCGTGTTACTGGATACGGCACGTATTTTGGTTAGGGATTCGCGTGGAAAAGAACAAGGCATCCGTGCACTGCTGGACCGCGGAGCCCAAAATAGTTTTATAACGCGACAATGTTGTCAGCCCTTAGGCTTAGTAATAAATAGGTCACTTTCATGTCCCGTAGTCAAAGGCATCGGAGGTACTTGTAAAGCTACCCAGGGATATATAAATTTAAAATTTCATTCTCGGATAGATCGTAATGTTAACTTTGATATAAATGCACTAGTAGTAGATAGGGTCACTGAACGGCTGCCAACCGTTTCCGTTGACACCTCGGCAATGATTGAATTTAAAAATTTGACTCTAGCAGACGACACTTACGCCGTTACTGGAAACATAGACATGCTCATTGGAGCATCGCTTTTCCCTCATCTTTTGCTAAACAATAAGGTCAGGGGCAACTCCTCGCATACCGCGCCTTACGCACTGGAACCCGTATTGGGCTATATCATCGTTGGCTCCGCCCCCATCATAGATAGTATTTCGGCAACCTTCTTATTGTGGTATGGCTGTCGAACCGCTCGAGTCGTTAGTCCGCAAATTTTGGGAGATGGAGGAGGTGAACGTTCCACCCATAGCTAGCTCAGATGACAGATTATGCGAGGAAATTTACGTCCGCACGACCGTTCGTGATCGCGACAGTAGATATAGTGTAGCACTACCCTTTAAAGGAGATGTTTTATCTCTCGGCGATTTGCGTCAAATGACGGAAAAACGTTTCTACAGCTTGGAGCGTAGGATGCTTGCTTGATGCTTTGATGCTCGCTTCACCCCAGTTAAAAGAAGCTTATGACGGCGTCATTAACGAATATATAAGGGCAGGTTACACATCACTTGTGGCTTCGAAATTAGACAACTACGAAGACACACCGTCGTATTTCATACCACACCACGGGGTCATTAGGGAGGACAAACTTACATCTAAGTTACGTGTAGTGCTCGACGCTAGTGCTAAAACTAGCACTCACCTGTCGCTTAATGATATCCTCTATAGTGGGCAAAATTTACAGGGCAGTTTATTTAATATAATAGCCAATTTTCGTTTGTTTAGTATAGCACTATCCGCTGATATTCGCCAAATTTTTCTTTGCATAGAGGTCCGTGAATGCGATCGTAGATTCCAACGCATTTTATATCGTTTCAACCCAAAGGAACCTCTAATGGTGTTTGAATTTAACCGCGTTTGTTTTGGTTTAAAGTCGAGCCCATTTCATGCGTTACGCACGGTGAGACAGCTCGCTCACGATGAAGGTCCCTCTTACCCTAAGGCTAAGAGGGCAATTGAGAGCGGTTTATATATGGATGATTTTGTATACTCGGTCGATAGCGTGGAGGAGGCCACCCTAACCACCGCCGAGGTTATAAAGCTCATGAAATCGGGTCAATTCGATCTTGTCAAGTGGACTAGTAATTCGCGTCCGGTTTTAGACACAATCCCACTATCACACCGTCTTTCGGCGATAAAGGAATTCGACGATTCTGATACACACAAGGTGCTCGGTCTGTGTTGGTCACCAGAGTCCGACGTGTTTAGCCTTAAAGTAAATCCGCCCGTAGAGAAGTGCACAAAGCGCACAATACTGTCATGCGTTGCTAGATTATGGGATGTCATGGGTTTCGTAGCTCCGGTGGTATTATACGCTAAGCTTTTGATTAAACAACTTTGGTTATTTGAATGCGACTGGGATGACTCGCCGCCTGACAGCATTGTTCGGTTGTGGCAGTGTTTTAGAGAGGAACTTCCTTTACTAAGAGAAATTAAAATACCGCGTCATATAAACGTCGAAAGAAATAGCGTCATCACGGTCGTTGGGTTTGAAGACGCCAGCGAGAAAGCTTACGGGGACGTTGTATATTTCTACGTCCAGAATAATGGTAGAAATTCGATTAGCCTCATTAGTTCTAAGTCGAGAGTATCCCCCCGTAAGGTTGTCTCTCTGGCGCGCTTAGAGCTTTGCGCAATATTAGTACTCACCAAGCTTATTACCGCAGTTATCAGCGCATGTAGGGATAGAGTTCACATAGAAAGGATATTTGCCTTTTCCGACTCCACCGTCGCCTTATGCTGGGTTCATTCTTCACCTCACCGTTGGGATACGTTTGTCGCGAACCGAGTGGCCAAGATCCAAGACGAGTTAGAAACGCGGCACTTTTATCACGTGTCCGGTACGGAAAACCCTACCGATTGTCTATCCCATGGACTCACCCCGATGCAAATAATGGACCACCCGGTTTGGTTCCACGGATCTTCTTGGGTTCACTTGGATCCCTCGCAATGGCCAATAACCGATTTCGAACCTTCGTCAGTGTCACAACCGCCGGAAGAGAAGAGACACGCTCTAGTGGCGAACGTTTCGAGCGAGGTTTCTCCAATCATTGCTTTGGCGAACCGCTTGTCCTCTTGGTCGAAATTATTGCGTAGCGTAATTTAGGTTTGTCGATTCGCGAAGCTTTTACCGCACGTTCGTATGTCTTGGCGTCCGATTACAACTATGCCGAGTCGCTAGTATTGCGTGAACTTCAACGTGCGCATTTCTCTGTAGAAATTACAAGATTACAATCGAATAGAGCTTGTAGTCGCGCCTTTCAACGCCTTAAGCCATTTTTACTGGATGGGATTGTAAGGGTAGGTGAACGCTTGTCCAACTCGCAGTTGAGTTTCGACCAACGGCACCCTATAGTTTTGCCGCGTAAAGACCATATCATGAATTTATTAGTGGATTACCATCATAAATTGAATTCGCACGCTGGCCCCGACTTGTTGATGTCGATCTTGCGTCAGAATTATTGGATTCTTTCTGCACGTAGTTTAATCCGCAATCGGGTGCACAGATGTATAGCTTGCTTTCGGGCACGCCCCAAGCCGTCATTTCCGGAAATGGCGGAACTTAGATCTTGTAGAGTAATATAATCAGTAAAGCCCTTTACGCACACCGGGTCTGATTTCGCTGGTCCGTTTAAGGTCACGCTCACTCGCGGGCGTGGTATAAGATCCACAAAGGCTTACGTCTGCATTTTCGTATGTCTAACTACTCGAGCGGTGCACATAGAACTCGTTGGTGATCTAAGCACAGCAGGCTTTATGGGTGCATTTAAAAGATTTCTTTCCCGCCGTGGCCCTGTAAGTAAATTGTATTCGGATAACGGTACGAACTACGTCGGTGCAAAACGTATTTTATCAGAACTACATGAGCTCTTAGCTAGCAAGTATTATAATTCGGAGTTCGCTCACATTCTAGCCGAGAACCGCATTGAGTGGTCTCTGAACGTCCCAGCCGCAAGTCATTTTGGGGGCAATTGGGAGACTAATATTAAGAGTCTAAAGAGTCACTTATACCGAGTAATAGGAGATCAAATTTTGTACTTCGAAGAGCTAAGTACGGTGCTCGCTCAAATTGAATGCGTAATGAATAGCCGCCCACTTTGTCGTACGTTGTCTAGTGACCCTTCGGAGCCGCTGGCTCTAACTCCAGCGCATTTTTTGAATTTAACGCCTTTAAAGTATTTGCCCGCCGTAGATATGGATAAGACCAGACGTAGCATTTCCGCACGCCACAAATTATTAGACCGGTTAGTGCAATCGTTTTGGAAACGATGGAGGATGGAATACTTGCATACTTTGCAGTCTCGGCAAAAATGGAACACAGCAACTGAGCCTTTAGCTGTAGGAACTGTAGTTGGGCTCACCAAAGAGAATACGCCGCCTCTCCATTGGCCGTTAGGAATTGTCGAAGAGGTCTTTCCCGGTTCCAACGGAGTAATTAGGGTAGCTCGCGTTAAGACCACGGTTGGGTCTTACATGCGTCCTGTTGTCCGTTTGTGCCCCATGCCTCTTCCATAATTTAAATTAGCTTTCTAGATTAGAAATTGTAGTTGAATTTAGTTAATCTTAGCGTTAGTTAGTTATTTTGTTAGTTTGATGTTAGCTCTAGTTGTTTTAGTTATTTTTTGAAGGAAATCCTTCAAGGGCGGGGGAGATGGTTGCGCGGAAAACCATTCGTATTTATTTATTTGACGGTAGGCTTGCCAAATCGTTTATCCCTTTCCAAACGATATCATTCATACCCTCCTATCGACACATCGGGGTGGTGGGGTGGGAGGGGAAAGAAGATGATTCTAGAATATCACGTAATCATCGCAACCGAAGGAATAAATGGCACGCGCGGCCGACGCGCAGTCTCTTCCCGCCGCGCTCGTCGTTGGAACCACACCGCCTAGGATAATAGTGTCCTAAAGAGATCTTGCCCACGCGCACCGCTAGTATAACCGCTTAGCCTGAAGCAGTCGAGCTCCAGGAAACCCGCCTCACCTCGTATGAGAAATAGTCGCGCACCGCACTCTCTCCCGACGCGTCATCGGACAAGAAAGGCAGAGAGTCTACCCAGAGTGTCTTCCAGAAGTCGCGGCGACATAGTGCCCAAGCCGCATGGAAGCAACACCCCGGTGAGTGAATATTCCTTACTAGTTACTGCTTGATATAATTGTGTCCGCTCCAATTTATTCTCTCCTAATCAAGCAGGATTCCTTTCATAGATTTGGCAAATAATAGTTCGTTTTAGGGAAGAGCAAGTGCATTGTATGGGAAACCGCGTGCTATAGTCGCCATTTTATGTAAACGTAGAAGCATTTCACATATACAGTCCACTTTGGTTAATATCTCGCGTAATAGGTTTAAGGCTCGACCGGGGAATTGGACTTCGGTAGCCTTAGGCTCGTCGCTCCACCAGCATTTGTATAATGATATCAATGCTGGAAACTATGCTGACACACTACTAAAAATTGGCGATGGGCGGTTGGAAATGGATGCTAAGGGCTGCGTTAAATTGACGAGAGATTTTTGTAATTTAGTACAGAGTCATTCCGAATTAATTGCGAGCGTTTATTCAGATTTAACGAACAATATGCATGAAGACAAATGTTTATGTGAAAGGGCGATACTTGCACCAAAAATGAGAGCGTTAAAAAATAAATTCAGATATATTAAGCGAAGTAGCAGGAGAAATAACAGAGTATTTGTCAGAAGACACAGTTATGGACACAGAACAGAGCACTTCATATCCCGTAGAGTTTCTAAATTCTCTAGAGTTGTCAGGTGTGCCCCTACATAAGCTTCTTACTTACTTACTTACTTATCGTCACGCACAATCCCTAACGGGGTAGCCAGAGAGAACAGATCGCCAAGTGTCACGATCCTTACATACCTCTTTCGCTTCTTTCAGGTTCATTAACTTCTTCATACATGCACGTCTAGGTATCCGAGTACTCTTGACCCTCCCCTCTTCGAGCAATTTGCTCACATGGTCTTCGAAAGTTAGTCTCGGTCTACCTCGACACCTTTTAATATTTACTTTCGCTCTATATATTTTCTTCACCATTCGGTCTTCACTCATTCGTTCAACGTGCCCAAACCATTGGAGTACGCCCCTATCAATTTTTGTGATAAGGTCATCTTTCAATCCTGCCATATTGCGAATCTCTTCGTTTCGCTTTCGGTCGGCTATGGTAACGCCACACATTTTACGAAGAGATCGCATCTCCACTGCATTCAACTTGCTTTTATGCTTCTTCTGGCATACCCAGGTTTCGCTGCCATATAACAAAGTCGGTACCAAAACTGCGTTATGTATTGCAAGGCGTGCACTCTTCACCACGCCTTGCCTTTTGACTAATGCATTCAGGGCACCATTGACTTTGTTTCCGGCAGCGACACGCCTATCCACATCTAAATCACATAAGCTTCAATTAAAATAAAGCGTCCCAGTCATGCTAATGCGAAATTCAGATGCTCCTCGACTATGTAACGGGCCAAGGCTGCGTGTGCCACATCTTGGACGGAACATAATCGGTGCTACAATTTTGACAGGCGTAGGAAAAGGTGAAAATGTTATTATACCACGGATCCCTATAATTCCCACAGATCTTCCTTTTCAATTCAAAAGGTTGCAGTTCCCTATTAAGCTCAGTTTTGCAATGACAATTAATAAAGCGCAAGGGCAAACGTTACATGTAGTGGGGGTCATTTTGAAAAACCGTGCTTCTCTCATGGTCAGCTGTATGTAGCATGTTTGCGTGTGTCAAATGCCCAGAATCTCCACATTCTTTCCCCGAATGGAAAAACATATAACATTGTGTACAGTAGCGTCTTAAAATAGTGTTCAGTTAGTTTTTTTTCCAAAATTCCCACAATCATTTAATCAGAATTCCCACAGATCTTCCCTTTCAATTCGAAATTTCCTATTTAGCTCAGTTTCTTTTCAATTCCAAATGCTGCACCTCTGACGGACCTATTAAGCTCAATTTCCTTTCAACTCAAAAGGCTGCATCTCTGACGGATATTTTATTTGGCTCAGTTTCCTTTCAATTCAGAAAACTGCATCTCTGACGAATCAATTTAGCTCAGTTTCTTTTCAAAAGTCTGCATCCGTGACGGTAATTATGCTCAGTTTCCTTTAATTAAAAAATATCCCATTTCCATTTGGAATAAACAGGCTATTTTCGTGCTTTCCTATACGCTGCGTTTCAAAACGTATAAATAGGCTGACGAATCAATTTTGCTCAGTTTCCTTTTAATGGCTGCATCTCTGACAAATCTATAAAACTCAGTTTTCTTTCAATTCAAAAAGCAATGGATAGTTCATTTCCCAGTGACCATGCGGGTGAAGCCGCGGGTAACAGCTAACAGCAGTTCTATTCATATTTTAAGATATTAAAGGTTTTTTGCATCATTCATAATTAACTGATCCAATTACAGTATATATTACCACTATATATATATATTTAGGCAGATGTAAAACGTCATTGATGTCCGGCGATGCCGCCGCCCGTTTAGTCATTTAAGGCGGCAACATATTTACGTGTCGTGGCGTGTCGTGGCGCGCCAGAAGCATATCGGTTTCACACATTTAATATGGTTTGGGACATATTTGCATGTCGTGTCGCGTCACAACATGTTCTGTCGTGGCGCCAACTGCTCGCTAGGCATGTCGATCTAAAATCGATTAATCGGAAAATCGATTCTTTGGAGTAAAATAATCGATTATTTAGATCGATGCGGAGCACTGCATCGATTCACAGAATCGATCCAAAAACCTCTCGAATCGGGCTGATTCGTTTGATTCGAAAACTAGCGATAAAATTCCCAAACTGGCTGGGGTAAGATTTAATTTTTTGCTGTTGTGAGACGCAAAAACAACCGGTCGTACTTTGTTAATAATTTGCACGCAATATATATTTGAATAAAATAAATATTTATGAACGCATCCAACAATATCGAAAAGTTGTCATTTCATTTTCATTTTTAAAATTCTAATTCCAATCTTACCTATGGAATGTTGGTCTAACTTAATCTGTTTTGTAAAATAAAACTACATATCGTAGACAAAGAAACCTATGAACTAATGATTAGCGTGGCCTCGAGTGAGAAAGGACGATAACGTAGTTTTAGGTTCTACAATAATCTTTATGACGTTTAAACATATTTAGATAAAAAAAATTAATTATTCTAAGAACTGAACTGAACAAGATTCACTAATCTTAAGCTCACAAAACACTTTTTTTCTTACTTAAACCAACTTGTAAACTCCTTAGATCGCTACGAACTTACAAAATTGTTTAGCAAAGTGTTGTTTGCTAAACGATAAAACCGGTACGGAGAAAGGGACAAAGAATCACACAGCTCTGTCTCATTTCTATGCAAGATATATGCATAAATCCATCTTTTTCGTGTGCGAATGCAAAAGATGGCGTCAATTTGTCTATAGGTTTCTCTGTCTACGATACATATAAATACTACAATATAATATGATAGCTGTGAACCTGTTGGAACTGTGAACTTGTGGATTTACTTTATTTATTATTAAAAACATACTTTGAGCTGTAAGTACAGACAGAGTATTTTTTGAATACCTAGATACTGTAAATAAATATTACGTGTTGAAGTTTATAGAGGTTTGTGGTAAGGAAATAACCAGTATTGTGTTCGTATAGCATTCATTTCAATTTGATAAATAGTGAGTTATTAGATTGAAACAGATTTATCGAGAAATGTACTTTGTAATTTGCATTTTTGTTAAAGTATTGTTGTTGTTTTTAGCCTAAAATGTCGAAATAGAAGTTATCATGGATTCACTTTGTAAAAAAAAGAGATCGTGTGGTGTATGTGCGAACCACTCACACCGACACAAGCGTTTCAAGCTTACCAGTAGTGGTTAAAAGAAATATTGGTAATGTTAATTAATAATAAACAAGGAAAAATCGCAAATTCTTGAAATTTCATGTTTGAAAATGTCGCGATTAATCGAAAATCGATCTTTTAATACTCGATTTAATCGATAATCGATTCTAGTATCTTCGATTCAAATCGATTCAGAGATCGATTCTTTTAAGAGTGAATCGACATGCCTACTGCTCGCCACCGATTGCGCCAGAGCGGTGGTGGGGGTTATGACGCGACACGAAACAACAGGCAAATGTGTTTCTATACCGGCGCGTGGCTCGTGGCGCGAAAATCTAGCGGACACTTTTTAATAATAATTATATTTGCAGCAAAATGACTGACGATCTTATTGAACTTGTACGTCAACGAAAATTTATATATGACTCAAAGTGTAAAGAGTACAAGGATCAATTGATCAGAAATGCTGCTTGGGAAGTAATTGCTGAAATTTTTAAAGAACCAGGTAAGACAATAAAATAGTATTTCACTTTAATATTTATTTGAAAAGGGATAAATGAAGAATTATACAAAATAAAAAAAATATTCTATAATTAGAAAAAATAGTTAAGTTTATTGGGCAAGTTGGTTAAAATCCAAAGACGAACTCAATAATTCCAGTAAGTATAATGTTATAACTTATAATAAGACTTCAAAAAATTTAACTTCAAAACTTTTGATAAAATAGAGATAGATTTTTATACATTATAAAACTAATTAAGCCATTATGAACCCAACTAAGTATGTATTTATTAACCGGGAAAAAATGTATAACCTTACTTAATCATCCACACCTACAATATTCATAATATCACGCTATTTTCCCTAAGGTGTTGAGCGGAGCTTCGGATTGTATTCTCAAGTTACAATAATAAAACTAAAATGTAGTTAGGTATAGATATTTAGTAATGTTCTTGAAGCAGTTTATTTATTTAATTCAAAAACTCCTGTGGCTTACAGAAAATCCAACAAGCACACAAGGTTGAATTTTGTTCATGGGCGGCGGTAATCACTTACCATCAGGTGAACCGTATGCTCATTTGCCACCCCCTCTCGATCCCTGGATCTTCCCGCTAATTTCAAATGCAAAGTGCTCCAAATTTCACCAAATAATGTTGCGAAATCTCGTAGTTATGTTAAAAAAAAGTTTTTTTCAAATTCTTTCTCCTTCGATATCTCACGAATGAATGAACCGATTTTTATTTTCCAACGGCATTTGACGTAATTTTTTGATGTTAAGAGCTGATTAGTTTTTGAAATCGATCGGTAAAGCGAAAGTTTAAAAGTTATTACAAAAAAACGGTTTTTCAAAGTTTTTATTTTTGAGATTTCTCAAAATCTCCTTGCCCTAATCAGTTCATATTATCACCAAATCTATTTCACATTAAGATCTTTAGAAGGCCGCAAACCACATCTCAATCGATCAAGACGTTCAAAAGTTGTGAAAGGTTTACATACTTACACACACACACACACACACACACATACACACACACGCACGCACGCACGCACACACGCACGCACGCACGCACGCACGCATGTACGCACGCACGCACGCACACACGCGCACGCGCACACGCGCACGCGTACACGCACACATACATACATCGGTACGGACGTCCACGTGAAATTAGTCAGAATAGCTTCCTGGGATCGCTGAACGTAGAGATCTGATGAAAACTTGATTCTAGCGGGAATAACATAATGAAATTGTTTTGTTTTGATTTTAATTATATTAAAACATTGACACATAAAATTCTTCCTGGTATCTCAAAACGTCGAGATCTGATGCTAACTCGATTTTAGCAGGAAGTTAAAAAAGCGCCGTTAGACGCCCGCACATGAGCCGCGCGGTTAAGTGTGCCAGGATAGTATAAACTCCATAGTATTTGATACTCACAACTCTCGATGCCCGATTCATGTTTGATGGCAGACGACAGTGTGCCGAAATCTTAACAGCGTGCGGCTACAGTGTATTCTTAGAGAAGAGAAGCTCGTGGCTAAGTAATAGTTGCGCAGATCGATAGATCTGCGAAATTAAGCTGTTTCTTAACATATATATATATATATATATATATATATATATATATATATATATATATATATATATATATATATATATATATATATATATATATATATATATATAACAAAGATTGAGAGAATAAAGAGTGCAAATGTATCCTCAGTCACCCGGTGCACTTACTGTTACGATCATAATGTTTGTAAGTTCATGCAGCTAAAATGATAATTATTAATTTATGCTTTTCAGAAACAGATGAAAGTGAAATTAGCCTCATAAACATATTGGCCTATAAACAGAGCTTCTTTAAAGAGATCTTATTTAAAGGCTGGTTTACCAAAAATAAAATGATTTATATCACTAAGGATCTCATTGTATGCCCTGAGCAAGCTGTTTATGGGCTTATTTATTTGCTCATATTATTTACTTACGCAGATAATTACCGGGCCCGGGTGCTTCGGTCTTTATCTGTGTAAGATCGAACGCGAGGCGACGGCGAACTGCTTCCACTGCGTAGAACGGGACCAGTACTCCGCTTTCCACACGCTCGCGGTATGCCTTACATGGGAATTGGAGCGGAAGATTCTGGTAAACTGCATCCACCGTGGGGTTTTAGCCAGTAGGAGTCCGGCATAACGTTCTAGTTGCCCCGGCAACAAATGACATCCATGAAAAAAAAGGCCTTCAAAACTATAGATCGGATATATGATCGGTAGAAGAGATACAAAGTATCATTTGGAGAGGATATCTGTGTCTTAGTTAGAAAGAGCAAGGCCAGCTTCGCCGTCTCCGTGGCATGGTAGTGAACGTAGTTTAAGGTTCGAATGAAGTCCTCTGATGTTGCAGATCGATTCAGTGAAAGCGTGACTGGGATCGCCTTTGTTTTATTGCTCCGTTTGCCCTGAGCAGTTTTAGGCGCGAGTGGAATCTCGCTCCCTCCCTCTTCGCCCCAAATACACGGGGTAGCCGGAGTACCAACGCTTAGGAAGAGTAGGGTAGCTGGGGCGTAGATGTTCAGCGAGGGATTCTCCGACTGCAGGGGTGCCGGTACTGTCTTGAGTCTTATGGAACTCTGCTACCATGTTGGGAGGGGGGAATAGGTACCACTGTTCTAATTTGAAATATGTCACTCGAATGGACGTACTATAAAAGTCACACGAGCCTTAATATTTCTGACCCTAATATTTTAAATGAACTCCAAATAGTTCAGAACCTCTTCTGTCGTCGAGCTGCGAACGCACCTTGGTACGTCCGTAATGCCGACCTTCATCGGGACTTAGAGCTCCCAACAATTCAACAATTCCTTAAAAAACTCTCTGAGAACTTCTTCAAAGCCTCAGAGTCGCACCCAAACAATTTAATTCGTGAGGCGGCTTCTTATGCAGCCCCACCCCCCTCTCGCTATCGTGTCCGCAGGCCGAGAAACTCTCTCTCGGACCCGCCTAATAAACTGTCAAACGACCTGAACTGCCTCCTGGCGGCTCAGGCCAGTTCTAATTAAATTAATTATTATTATATTAACTAATATTAATTTGCCTTCGTAGGCACTCCCTCAGTGGCTCTTAGCCGCCTGCGCCCTCTTTTCCCAAAAGAGGGTCGCTCATGATAAGGCACAATAGAGCTTAATCAGCCGGCTGCCTGTCCCCAAAGGCGGTTTTTAGAGGGTATCACTTAGGGTCCCCGGTAGGACAGTGAGCCCCTCATAACCACGATAGACCGGCTATCGTGGTATGCGTAATGCATTTTCCGCCTCCCTACGCATAGGGTAGCCCTTTAATTGCTTCGGGCGCAAAAAAAAAAATATTTCTGTTAGAGTGTACATTTGTAATAATTATATATAAAATACGCGAGCCAGTGTAGCTCAACATATAAATATATCCGTGCTTATGAGTAATAAAAATACATTTATAAAATTTATAAAAATTCCAATAAACATATTTTTTGAACAGTGATTTATCTATAACGTAAATGAACTTTATAAACGGAAGAGTCTATGGATTTATATATGCATTGTTATGTTTTCCCCGTCATTTTTATTTTTCATCTATTTAAATTGGAGCAATTAATTTTTTATCTATGTCTATTTTCGTTCTTACGTCAAAGAAGTGTCTTGGATTAAATAATTGTAGTTTTAAAATATTTTTGGTATATTGATCATTTAAGGAAGGTAAAACATTTATTTCATTTCCATTGTATATTTTTCTATCTTTATCAAGGTTACATCAGTTTACTTAATTGTTTTAATACTGTATCAGCCTTGTTTAGAAGTGTGACGCCATTTTGTCGCGCCGGCTGATCTGTAATTTTATTTTGAATTTATGTATATTGCATTACAATTATCAAGTACAGTGTCCAATCTATTTCAATCATATTTTCTTATTCATGTCTATCAGGATACTAGTATTTTTTGCGCAGCGTAAGTTGCAACAGACATATTGATTATGTATTTTCATTTTGCAATTTTGTATACTAAATTTTATTGATTTTTATTGTTATTTTTCTAGTTTGTTGAACTCTAAGTTAATTGTATTTAAATGTTCAATAATAATACTATCACTTTTTAACTGCGTAGTGAAGGTACGCACAAATAGGGCGATTTCAGGAAGACTTATATTACGTTAAATCTTTTGTTTTGAAGTCGTTATCAAAGTGCTATATAGTCGCGAGTTTATTTTTAGGTATTTCGAATTGTTCAGCGTGATTTATTTACTTTATAATTAATATAATGAAATTGATTTGTTGTGTTTATAAGTATATAAAACATTGACACATAAAATTCTTTTTACAAGGGGCAATGGTTGGAGAAATGAGAAAATAATGACAATATCAATGAAAGAACAAGAACAAATGCCCGGGGAGGTAAGTATTTATTAAAATCCTACTTGTTTCTAACCATGATAGTCTAACTAATTTTTACTAAAATATTTTAGATGTCATTCCCCGAGGCTAAATTAAAAGCATTAGAGGAGAAAATTTCACATCCACGATGGGTTGTACCAGTATTGCCTGAGCAAGAATTAGAAGCACTTCTTTTAGCTGCAACTGAGTTAGCTGCTTGTGGTATGTAGTATTGTAAATTCTATTTAAACTAATTTATTTCAATTTGTTGTAAATATTATTATTTTTATTCATTCATTAGTAGCTGACTTGTTTAATTGAATTAATGGGGTTGGATTTAGAATCGTTTGGCAGGAATTTGTGGGAGTAAGGTGTTTTATTTGGTAGAGGTTTGGTCAACTATTATACCACCACTCACATTAAAAGGTAATGCACCATTATCGAAAAAATAAATATAAACTTATAACCTAAAATGTCTAAACCATGGAAAAACATATGTAATATTACTGTGAAAGCTGGATAGCATACAGAATTTTGTGCAAGTTCGACAAGGACATAAGACTAGTGTCACATTATTCTACTGTCTATATTCTCTGTCCAGTGTCAAATTGCATGGCATACTAATTTTTATGCATTATTACTAGTTATTACTCTACTCTATGATTCCACTGTTGGTGCTATTCTTGTATGAATATGTGTTCTCCAGTGTATTATGTAGCTTTTATCGACAAGCTGTTTTCTTTTTTTTTTGGATACTGATTGCTTGCCTACATGACGACTTATCTACTTTTTTACCCTGGACACCGATTTTCTGCCTACTCAATTGACCTGTGTGTGCATTTGGATTTCGATTACTTGCTTACATGACTGACCTGCTTTTCTACACCGGACACTATGCGTATAATGTTGAAAATGTCTGATTCGGAGGAACCTCTGCCCTCTACGAGTTGCGATTTTGACAGTGCCATAATTAAAATGCTTTGTCGAAGAGATTAGTAAACTACTAACTTAATATCATCAATCAATCAACAAATGTATTTTAATAGTATATATATGTTAAGTTATCCAAAATAATCAGAGACTTGCAATTCATCATCTGCTTGTAGAGCTGTACCCAGTGACGTATTTTGGCTTGCTACTGCCCTGAACCCCGTTCTATGTGCCACCCTTTTTGATAAAGTGAATTTCAATAATTTTTATCCAATATTTTTTATTTTAAAATAACTTTATATATTGAAATATATTTTTTAAATATAACTAATAAATATGACAGATGAATAAGTTATAACTTTTGGACCGATAAATAATAAATATTTTTTAATAATAATCAATTTGAAAATTTCTTTTTCTTGGCTTTGATCCATGCTTGCGTGTAAATAGGTTTTTACCCTTTTTAGAGTAGAAAAAGATCTTCCTCCTGAACAATTTGTAGCTGGAATACTCAAAAAATATGGAGAACAATGTTCACATTTGGATAAACATCTCCCAGACTCCGTGAATGCAATACATTGGATAGTTTTTGTGCAGAGCGGAAATCTTCCATATTTGCTAGAGAATCTGAGTTGAAAATGTAAATGAATACATTCATTGCCTAACATCTCTTCCAAATCGTCAGGATACTTACTGACTAGTTTATTGGAAAGGTTTTTCAATTTGTTTGTATATGTTTTCGATAAATCATCAAAAAAATTGAAATTTTCGTAAAGCTTTTCATATGCACTTTTACGGCCGGCCAATTGTACAGAGAGAGTGTCTATAGAATCTGGTAATAAACATTTGTGCGAAAATTTTCTTGTCCAGAAAAAGGTATTCTTCCATTTACCCCTGACTCATCTGGCTGAATTCTTCTAGTTTTTTTGCGACGAGTATCTGGATGATAATATTTGTGTGATAGTGCTTTGGCTTTTTCTTCATATTCAGAAAATTGTCTGTCTCTCATGTCGTGAAGAAATAGAGCCAGCCAACTATAGATCTGAACAACGGAGAAGTACCCGGATGACCGAGCTTTGTTCGGTTTTTTTAAGTTACATTTATATACAAATTACATGAATAATAGTTTTTGATCTTATTGACATGATAGAAAAAACTGAACTGGTTATTTGAATAAAAAATCATGAGTGCAATTAGTTTAATTAAAATTTTCGTATTTTTAAAAAATACTAAAAAAAGAGCTCGAAATAATAGATTTTCCCATAAAAGAAGGGAACTTAAAAAAAAAGGAAAAAAAGTCGGACTCAAGACGGGACGCGAACCACGGAACTCCGATATCACGCCCGAACAACATCCCATCTGAGCTATTACGATCATTGGCAACCTGTCAAAATTTACCTTCTTATATTGTAGCAGTTTTTTTATTGCCTGAAAACACGGACAAAAGGACATTTTCTAAAAATAAATCCTAGCTAGATCGATTTATTGCCACCGAAACTCCCTGGACACATAATAATAACACAAAACAATTGTATTTTACAAAAAGTACAAATTAAACACATCATAACAATTAAACATTCACATTACATAATGGCATTAATAAAATTTAAAACATAATATTACTATTCCTATAAACTATTTCTTGTGGTCATATACCCTAAAATGTTAAATACAGCTTCCATCAATAATTTCACCTATCTTATACATAGTTTAATGCAAGAATTAAAACTTTTAAACAGATCTTTAAGCAAAACTATAAGCAGAATTAAATCTTTAATCTACTATTTAATTTTTCCGTTATTTCGCTAATTTATCACTATAATAGAACCTTATTGACATTTCTATTTATATTTTTATTTATTCTAATACAAAATTTAACCACAACATTAACAAGCCGTTATTACATTTTAAAATTTAATAAAAAATATTATTTTAATCAAAATCCTTAAGGAACTGTTCGGACTTGCGTTTTTCTTTTTTGTTAATTAAACTTAAATTTACACGACCCTCTGGATCCTATAGGAGGCTCTTGCCATTTTTTTGCGCCCAGAAGCAAATAAGGGCTACCCTCCGAAAAGCGGCGGAGGGAGGTGGTTAATGTTCATAGCATACCATGCAGCCAGCTGCGTGGTTATGTGGGACTTTTACCCACTAAACACCACCTGTGAGACTGGCTTAACTGGCTATAACCTGTTAAGATCATTCAGCCATATTGGGAGCAACCCCTCTTAGGTGAAAGAGGGGCGCAGGTTCTTGCCATCCCTTTCTAATATTTATATTTATCCTTGTCTTACATATACATCATTTAACTCTAGCGTTAAACTGTCCTTATCTAACATACTGGTGTGTCCTATCAGTGATAAAAACATTAAGCAAACATTAATCAAAAGTGCTTAAAGCGAATAAAATGTTCTTAACTCTTTATTTAATTCATATTATATAGCCGGCTACTATGTAACACATGAATCTTACTTTCCTCAGAAATTAGCATATATATTAATCTTAATATAATTTTATCCCTTTTCTCTATAAAACAGTGAAAGATTTAATGAGATGTTTATCTTGCATTGCCAATACAACTATGTGTGTTGGTTGGTTTATGGATTACTATGATACAATGTATAATATCTTTGTTTATTAATATCGAGGACAAGTTGAAAGCAAAATGTGATGTAATTTTTTATACAGTTGAGTTATTTTTTGTTGCAGATAATAAGAATTTTACTGTAGGAAATAGATATTACGATATTTTTATTTAGAGAACTTTTAATAAAGTATATGCTTCATAACGTCAGTCCCATCTTAATATATATAAATTACGTGTCACATTGTTTGTCCGCGATGAACTCCTAAACTACTTAGCCGATTTTAATCAAATTTGCACACCATGTGCAGTTTGGTCCAACTTGAGAGATAGGATAGTTTTTTTTGCCCATGAGTGACCCACAATTTTTATTTTGCGAGTTTAAGGATTTTTAATAGGACATGACAGAGTTATCGAAAAGGGCAGAGTAACGTCTGCCTGGTAAGCTAGTTAAGTATAAATAACTAATAATATAATAATTGTTACAAAAATTAATATTTTTATTACAGGTGAAGATGTAAATAATTCACTTTGTCAACGATTTTATAATGACGCCCTCACAGTATCCTTCACTAAAATATTAACAGATGATGCAGTATCCTCATGGAAGAATAATATACAGCAATGTGTTCGCTCGAATTGCGAAAAACTTGTGAAATTATGTGCTATGAAATTAGATGATCCAAGATTCCTACATCTACTCTCATTGGCATTTAATCCAAATAATAAGTAAGTAATAAAAATATATTACTTATGTTAACTTTAAGTTAAAGCTGTAAGACTGAGAAATGCCACAAAGCATAATCATGAGTCACCTGCAACTTACTGCCTTTGCATCTTTTATCAGTTCTTCACTCTTTCTAGTAGGGTGTAATTCAATACTGAACTCACCACTATGAGGCTGCCACTTGAAGAACTTTTGTGTCCTATCAGTTATCAGTTCTTCAAACTATGGTATACCGATAATTGCCTTTTCAGGCTACAGATCAGCTTGGCTATGTCAGCTACTCTTGTTCTTCTGCAGATTTAACAATACATAGACACTCCGAGTATAGCCCTCTCCATAGCTACCTGTGTGACATTGAGCTTCCTCATATAACCAGCAGTGACTGCCTCGTTGGTCTAGTGATTGTAGTAGTGCGACTGCTGATCATGAGGTCCTGGGTCGGGCCAAAAATCAATTATTGAGTTTTTCTGTCAAGAAATTCTCACTAGCTGCCCGGAGTCAGGAAGTTGGCGGTATCTCACCCCTGGGCCTCGGAAAGCATGTAAAGCCGTTGGTCCTGCGCCTGATCTCTCTCCGGTCGTGTCCGTTTACCGTCTCATCAGATTATGAGAGTGAGGGAATAGAGAGTGCACCTGTGCTTGCGTACACACTTGGGCACTATAATCCTGTCCTGCGCCGATGGCTAGCCTCCCGTTGAGGCAGGCCGCCGTGGCCGAAATTCGGTCTGAAGGACATTATTATTATTATAACCAGCAGTGAAGATTCGTGTTTTGGTTCCGTAGATTATCACTAAGGTAACATCATGCACTGATCATACATTTTTGTTCTAAGATGACTGTAGCTTCATTGTTTTTAATTACAGATTTCACACATTTAATGCCTCTCGAACCTGTGAAGGCTTGTCAATTACACAGAGTGTTACAAATACAGGGCAAGGTTCTTTACAAGAACCTGAGATATTTGCTAGATCACAGGACCATAGAACACCAAGAGGATGGCTGGTTCACCTCATTAATGTGTATGTAGTCAGCATTTTTGTATAATATTCTTGTATAATAATTGTATGTAGTATAGCCTTGCTGCTGCTATATAGTTGTATTACAAATGGGTTGGCTCAACTGGAGAAGGACCACACTCTCGTATAATACCAGCATAAAATAGCAGCTTAAAGTTGCTGTTTCGTACAGTGAGCATATAGGATCTAAGATCCTTCTTACTATTTTTGTATTTAGTATCAACCGGAAATAATGCATTCCATCTTAGTCCCCAAGAACTGCAACACATCCACATTTTTATTCTTTATCGAGGACAGATGTAGATTACTATGGACACTGCAGTCAATATTTATGTTTTTCATATAAGTTGTATATATAACTTAAGATATAACATATAAATACATAATTATTTATTTTTAGGTTTGGTCAGGCTGGTGGTTTTATAAAACTCAGAGAACGCTTTGAAGCTATAATGGGTTTTCAAAAGTCTGATTTAACTATGTCTGTGAATAGTGAAGAAAAAGTTTCTTGTGAAACATCTGAAAAGGAATATGAAGGAAGTATTAAGGTGGATGTGACAGAAAATTTACCATTTACTTCCGAAATTACTGAGGTAAGTTTTTTTTAATACACTCCCATCTCCTTTGCTCGACTTATCTTTTTCTTTGTAAAATATCTTCCTTAGATAGTTTTTTCTTTCTTAGCATCATACACAAAACACGTTTACTTAAAACAATGCCAAACATGGAATTAAGACAGGCAAAAACAGTCCCCTGTCCTGTTAATGGTCAGGGGACTGTTACCAGGTGGCTGCTTAATTTGATTTAATTTAAAAGTGGCACAAAATATAAATGAATAATGTCATTTGGCTGTACATAGGGAATATTTATCTTTTATGACGATATAAAGTTTCTAAGATTTAAATGTAGTACATTAAAAATAAATACAAAAAATCCTTACCATGGAGAGAATCTCATGCAGCACTAAATAAAATTTTGTTAAGGCGCTAATGACGACAAACTTGGAAACTTCAGATCGTTTGTGTTTTGTTACAAGCAGCAATGAAATTGTTTGGCGCCGCCCTATTGCCATCCCTAGCGCGATGATGCGATGCGATTTCATCGTCCGATGAATCCGCTCGCGCGATTGGAAGTCGTGTATCCTATTTTGGAGTGATGCGATCACTCTCGAAAGGGCTCAGATGCATAGTTTTTTCTGTCGAGCTATATTTCTTTAATAGTAAATAGCATTAAAAAAACGTATAGGTACTATATAATATATTGTATAAAAACAGAAATCACTCCGATGAATTTCAACATCAGTATTTCGACGTACGGCAAAACGAAGAAGATTTTTACGAATATTTGTCATTGTCAACAGAAACATTTGATTTTATCTGTAATTTAGTATATATACAATAATCCATAATGGCAGGCGGCGGCGAAGGGAGGGGCCCTTGCCACCGCCCCTTGGTCGCGCGAGCGCCATTAGGACATTAAGTACTGATTATGGTTCATAAAAGATAGCTTGATCTTTGCGACAGCTGTCAGTAAAATCACGCCTATGAAGTCCTGAATTTCTTAGTAGTACAGACAGTACCTGTCAATGTCATACTTTATGGTTTATGGGCATGCCGACCTAGTTAGTGCATGCCTTACATATCTTTTATGAACTATAGTTTGTTTGATCGGACGATGTTCCGATCTATACGATGCGTCGATAATCGCACGACGAAAACTAGACACTTCGGTCGCATCGCATGATCGCACGACCTTCTATAGGACATTCAGCAGATATGAGTATGATTAAACGCACGATTGCACGATCATTTTCGTCGGACGTACGGATGATCGCGCGAGCGATGGCAATAGGACGGCGCCTTTAACCTTTACTCGTAGATTACGTGTCACGTAATTTGAGATATACACAGGGGAAATATTCACAAATTGCGGAGGAGACAAACTTTAATTTACTTTCTTTGTATTATAAATTAATATTTATAAAAAATAAGTAGATCTCAATAACTTATGATATAATATTGTTTGAATAATATAACAATTTGATTACATTAATATATTGTCTAAATTAATTTAATCTAAAGTGACTATGCGTCGGTGACACATTAGGGGACTGATTTTTGAGGACTTTAAAAACATTTTTGATACAATAAAGTTTATTTGAAATGGATATTGCGCGCTGAGCAGACGTAGATTAGGTAATTATCTTTTAAAGTTGGTATCTCCGAAATATAAATCTGTACTTTTGTATATTATATTGGCCTGAGACAATGAGTTGCTCAGTTTACAGAGAAACACCCACTTACATTTATATAATCTGAGCTAAATTAAACTTCCTAACATTTGATTTTCTACTTTTAGAGTACAATATCATCTAAAAGTGAACCTTTTTCTTCATTGGAACAGTCTATAAATGGTGAGACTCGGGTTGCTGCAGTATGGCAACTTTTGAGACCTCTCAGCCTTTGTCATGACTTATTGACTCCTCACACTGTCACCGTGTATCTTTTGCCCGTTTTGGTAAGAATTTATTTCAAAATCTTTCGATATATTCATTTTAATTATACAATTGTACAGTAAGGATTATCTGTTTTGACTTTAATTTAAATTAAATTTATAGGAATGTATACCTACACTTTTGGAAAGTTTGACTGATGATGAATTGAAAAGAGAAGCAAGAGGTAGTGAGAATAAAACAGATACTGTTTCATGTTTGATTCGGGCATGCAAGTGTGTATCAATGAAAACTCCTCAACATCACAGTCTTCTTAAATGTAAGTATAATAAATGTTTAACTGATTTTGGGATGAACTATATGTTGAACATAACTCCGATCTATTGTGATAAGTGAATCTTATAATTATTATTAATTTTGTAAAAAAAATATGACCGTGTTGCAATGTATAATAATAGAACAATTTTGACAATTTTCCGGACCTAGTTTGTACGGAGCTTTGGACCACCATGTCTGAAAACCAAAATGTATCTGAGCAATTGCTCGCACCAACCAACACCAAGGCCACAGAGAAGCAGACTTCATCTTTCAAGAAGAAGCAACGCGGCAAAGGAGCTAAGGCCAAGTCAACAGCTGCATTCGTAATATCGTCGAATCAGAAGTTTATGGCTCAAGCTCGGGAAGCAGCACAACGTCGATTGGGCGTATTCAATCAGGACTCAGCTCAGCTTGAAGCTAGCTTGAAATCCATGATGGTCACAGTCCAGCCACGGGCAATTCCGTTGCCTGTAGCAACACGCGGCGTCGGCTTCACCACCGTCGCAGAATACAGCAGGCTCAGTAGCGCCTGAAACCTTGAGACCGTCGCAGAGATTTGCACGATTTACCAGTATTACCGAGTATCTTTATATTTATTAACTTTCAAGGTATACTTCGCTAGGTACGTGCAGCACAAGGAGGAATCCTTTCCACTAAGCACTCGTTTTATCATGAACGAAAAGTTTCGGCAAATACTGCAGACAGTGACTCAGGTTCCAATTAGCATGCACAACATACTGTGCACAGTTGGGACGATTGAAGGGGAGGTAGCATTCAATTCCTTCTTTCCAGAACTCCGTTGAATATTAGAGAAGCTCTAGTTAACCTCAGCGACCCTGACACTCAACAGTTGCATCGCGAGAGCTTCTATAATCTGAATCCGCTCCCAGGAGCGCGATGGACTAACGAACAAGGCGTTGGTCCCTTACTACAGAACGTCAACGTCATCTGGCCCGCCGATTACAACGTAGTGACACTTCAAACTGACGTCCATGCGTATAGCAATCTGCTGACGCGTGCTGGCAATAGGTTGCCGAAGAGTTTCCTTACCAACTTTGAGTGGAACAGTTACGGCACCAAGTCATGCGCTACATGCATGTACCCTGTGCCAAGTCGTCTACACGCTACGTTTGCAAGACGCACGCTACCAATTACTAGGAAGAAAACACGCCAAGTTGATGGAACAGCTCGTGAAGTGGACGTTCCGACTGATGAGTACGTGTATTTACGCGACGTCCATATGAATTTGACACCAATCGTCGAATGCTGGTCCGTTGATGGAACAGCCACCGCTATGGAGATGACAACCGGCTGCTCTTATGTCGGAGAGGTTGAGCGAATCCAGTCTCGCCTCCAAATTCAAGGACGCCTGTTTGCACATCTCAGCCCAGGCAATGTTTTATATAAACTAGTAGACGCCCCTAGGTCGTAGGTGCCTTGGGTCCTAGCTTACTAACACCTTAGCTAGGTAGTCGAAAACCCGGAGTATAAATATAGGTTCTTCGCACCCACTATTCTTTAAAAAAAAAAACCAAAAAAAAAAGAAGTATATAGAAATAATAATATAAACTGATTTTTTAATTCAGTATAAAGTGTTGATGTAAATAATACTTATTAAAGGTTAAATTGAAGAACCAGCAAGAAACCTGGTCTTTCTTGTATGAGGGGTGATCCAAAAGTAATGAAAATGAATATTAAACATGGTGATTATAGGTAAAAAATAATTTATTTTTCTACATAGTCTTTAAACAAGTCAATGCTTTTAGCCCATCTTTTTTTCTAAAAGCAGAATCCCTTTAGAAAAATAAATCTGTACTGACCCTCCAAAATAGCCTCATCAGCGTCAATCACTTCGCTATCGTCTGTTAATTTCTTACCTCGAAGGTGTTACTTGAGCCGAGAAAATAGAAGTCACTGGGAACAAGTTTTGGAGAACAGGGCGGGTGTCGAGCAGTTCGAATCCTATTTCTTGAATGGCAGCCATCGCAACTGCGTCTTTGTCAGCCCGAGCATTGTCTTGGTAAAACAGCACTCTAGCTCGCAGTTTGTCGCAATTTTTTTCCCCTTAAGTCTCCGCAATCTTCTTATTTGACACGCTTAGTAAGAGCTTGAAATAGTGGCTACCTGTAATATTCCACCATAATTATTCCTTCGTTGTCCCGAAAAACGGACGCCATTACCTCTCCCGCCGAACTTGGCACTTGAATTTTTTCGGCGTCGTTGATGAGGCTGGTTTCTATACCATTGATTGTTGTTTGGTTTCAGGATCAAAATATTGAACCAGGTCTCGTCCTTAGTCACGAAACGTGACAAAAAAAATCCTGATCTGCTTGGAACCTTTCGAGAGTCACCCTCGAACATTTTCGGTACCCAACGTGCAGAGACATTGTTCATATACAATTCATTCGCAAGGATTCTTTGAACACTGCATCCCTGTGACCTCAGCTATATGCCTAATGGTCACTCTTCGATCTGCAAATACGACATCTTCGACTTTTTCTGTTTATATAATTTTTTTATGCCGATGTTGTGGGTTCATAAGCAAGCAAAAATTTTTTTTAATTTTTATTTGCACTGGAAATAACCGATTATCATTACTTTTGGACCACGCCGCGTGAGCGGAATTTATAATTAACTATACGGTTGTACAATTAACTCTACAAATCACATTAGAAATACAATATCATATTAGATGACGATAAGCCTTGGGAATGAGATGATCACTACCATCTTATTACCAGAGGTTATGGTCATCCATAAATTCCTTCATATCATAATAATCTTTTTTATACAATATTTGCTTAACTAAGTTTATAAATGTTGAAGATGGAAAAACTGTAAATTAGTATATATATATATATATTGTTTAAACTACTTATAGTTTTTTGTACATACACCTAATTACATTTTAATAAATGTATTGAGAGGTGAAAGTTAATATTTTAATTTTCTTAAAATTTTGTTTTAGGGCCTCTTTAAGTTTTAAATTTTGATTGTTCTTGTAGCTCTCTTCTGCAAAACAATTACAATTTTAGTATCAGTTGCATTTTCCATTGGCATAAAGGGACATTATTCTATAAAAATAGCTAAAATGAAACTGATTCAACCCTAGTAAAGCTTCCAATCCTCTTTATGGTATTCACTGCAGAATTAAGTCAACACAGTACAATACTAGCTGACTAAGCAGTAGTTGTTTTGTCCTTTCCGGAAGGTGGCGCGATGAGTTTCGGGTCTATTTTGCGATTTTATTTTTTAGCATTTAACAAACATATGGGTACTTAATGTGAATATGAAACATTTTGCTCCACTAAATATAGAATTTGATAGTAAATTGATTACAGCGCCACC
The DNA here is from genome assembly GCA_036936625.1 of Parnassius smintheus behrii. Taxonomy (NCBI): domain Eukaryota; kingdom Metazoa; phylum Arthropoda; class Insecta; order Lepidoptera; family Papilionidae; genus Parnassius; species Parnassius smintheus. The sequence goes on along the minus strand of JAUPFT010000001.1, from coordinate 29,592,210 downwards.
AACTAATCGGAATTTGTCTTAATTTTTTTTTAAATACGTTACCTCCACACTAGGATTTTGTCCTGTATCGTGGGGGCAGTTTACAAACATAAATTTCACAAGGACAAACATCCGGACCCAGATAATTAATTCTTGACAAAACAAAAATAAAGCATTTTAAACGGAAGTTACACAATCTACACAATCAATCGCTAACAGATCGTGCTACTTACGATATCAAATGAAAACGCATATTATACTTTATCGCATTTTCTCTCACGCATAATTTGTGAATATAAAGCTAATATTACTTTGCAATTGAATAATTTTGGAACAACTGTACTAAAAATCGCAAAAGAAAGAGTTCAATTGACGAGGATCACGGATAATGAGACTTATTAATGCAATTATAGCGAGAAAGATTTTTTCTTTTACATGCATAAAAGCGAAATAACGTATGGGCGTTTAATAATTTCCACAAAACAGAGCCACGCGTTCTGTTTCTCGCTCAGCTCACCAGCGGGGATGCGCTACTGTTAGTCAATGTTTTTCCGCTGATCTGAATGGGTATCAACATTGCATTTTACTTAACATTTGGTAAATGTCGTCAGAATGCAATAATTGTAATGGGCACTTACTGAGTAAGGTATAAGGATTCTTCACATCAGCTATATGTTTTTTAACGCGGGTTTTAATTGATAATTTAGTTTGTCCTGGTGTGTTAAAAACACAAAATATTCCATAACAATAATAAACCGAAAATGACACCAAAAGTCCTACATCGCGGATGTTTAAGGGTTATATATTGAGTCCTTACATATTATGAAATTAGCGTTTTGTCGTACTGCTCACTTTGATCTGAAATGTCTCCTCTTTGGTTCATCATCATCATCATCATCATTACAGCCCTTCACAAGTCCACTGCTGAACGTAGGCCTCCCCCAAGCAATTCCACAAAGCATGGTCCTGAGCCACCTGCATCCATCGACTTCCTGCATGTCTTACCTCTTTGGTTAAGTATTCCAAATTCAAATTTATAAATAATGTACCAGGTAATTGACCTGGTACATTTGAGTTTTGAATACAATCATTCATTTGTTTTTTCCTCATTAGTTTTTATTTGGCGTCGCTTATTACCGCACAATGGGAACCATGAAATATCGGTATATTTACGAGTACGAGTTCTCCCGTGGCACCAGTGCTGCAGAAACAGCTCGAAGGATTAATGATGTGTATGGCGCTGGTGTCGCAAAAGAAAGCACGGTACGTTTTTGGTTTCAATGTTTTCGTTCTGGAAATTTCGACCTTCAGAACCAACCCCGTGAACGGCCGGAGACCAAAGTGAAAAATGAAGAAAAAAAGGCTATTGTGGAAGCGGATCCATCACAAAGCACTTCAGAGATAGCTGCAGGCTTCGGGGTAAGTGATAAAGCTGTATTAATCCAATTGAAACAAATTGGGAAAGTAAAAAAACTTGAACGATGGGCACCTCATGAATTGAGAGAATCGAACTTGCAAACACGCATCTGTGTCACTTTGCTCAACCAACACAAAAATGAAGGGATTTTAAATTGAATCATTACTTGTGATGACAAGTGGATACTGTACGATAATCGGAAGCGCTCGTCGCAGTGGCTGAACGCTGGAGTCCCAGCCAAATCCTTCCCTAAACGAAAATTGCCTCAGAAAAATTTACTTGTGAGTGTTTGGTGGACTAGCGTCGGTGTCGTTCACTACAGCTTTCTAAAATCTGGCCAAACGATTATGGAAGATATCTATTGTCAGCAACTGCAAACCATGAAGCAAGAACTAGCTGCTAAACATCGAGATTGGTCAATCGCTCTAGGCCACTGCTGCTTCACTACAACGCTAGACCACACACTGCATAACAAACAACCACTAAGTTAGATGGGCTACAATTGGAATGTCTGCGACATTCACCGTACTCCCTCGACCTTGCTCCAACAGATTACCATTTTTTCCGGAATTTGGACAATTTCTTACACGGAAAAAACTTTAACTCCGATGCGGCAGTCCAAACCGCCTTCAAATAGTTTATTGATTCTTGCCCCCCATGGTTTTTTTTAGTAAAGAGATCAATGAACTACCCATGAGATGGCAAAAGTGCATAGATAACAACGGTGCATACTTTGATTCATTAAATATATTTTACAAGAAAAATGACTTTATATTCCTCCCGTACAAAACGCCAATTTCATATGTAAGGACTTATTATTTACCCTATTCGAGTTTGAACACGTCTACCTTTTTGTGCAAGCGGCGGCCGACTGAGTGGTGGCGCGTAGATGGGTAGGTATTTCAGTAGCTCCAGCTATTAAGTTCGATAGCGTATGACCGTAGGACAAAAAAACTATACACAAAACATAATTAGCTGGGTCAGACTGATCAGAAATTCTGAAAGAATATGATCTGAAAGTTATGATAAGAGTGTCACTCGAAATGATTAGAGTTGGAGAGAGAGCGGTGGCAGGCCTTTTGTGCACTTTATTGAATTTATGTTGGTAACAGAAGCTGGAACCGAGAGACTGGTACTCTCCATTTGTCCCAATATATAAAGACAAAGGGTCACAGCAGAACTTTAAAAATTACCGTGCTCAGCTTGCTTTACACTGTGGGAGGTGTTGATTGAAAGAGTTATGAAAGAAACTGACGGGAAAACTTTGATGTGCAAGTTAGATTTTGCGTTGGAAAGACAATGAAACGTACGGGTCAAGTATTTTCCATGCGAATGATCGCGGAGAAGTTTTTGGCCAAAAACCTAAAAGTTTTCTGTGCGTTCATGGATATGGAAAAGGCTTATGGTAGAGTAGACAGGGATGTGTTGTGGAAAACACTGAACTCGTTTGGGTTGCACTCTGGGTTGATACAGGTATTAAAGTGTTTATAGGGACTCTAATGTTTGTGTAAGGGTAAACGAGGCCTACTCGAACTAGTTTGGCATCCATAAAGGTGCCAGTGTTTTGTAGCTTTCCCGTGCCTGTAACCTATTTAATGACAGTTGTTTGGAAACTGAAAGTTGAAGAATGTTGGTTAAAAATGGCTCACCCATCACAATTAACCGTTAAATTCCTTTTGTACACCGATGATTAAGTTATATTTACGTCGTCTCCGGGTTAGTTGCAAACGATGGGGTTACGATATGTGAAATCGGAATAGAAGGGGAGTTGATTGAGCAAGTGGATGAGTGTGTGTATTTGAGATGTGAATTAAGCAGGGATGGTAGATATGGTAAGAATATAGAACGACGAGTGAGTGCAGAAAATAGAGTAAATTGGGCTCTACACTATTGTGCGGAGTCACATTGTGTCAAAAAAGGCACATCTGGCTATTCACAATGCTGTTTAGTCCATACCTTAAGGTATGGGAGTGAACGTTGGGTGTGGCAGAAGAAGCATGCAAGTAAAATAAATGCTGCAGAAACGCGGCCATTAAGGAGTATGTTAAGACTGAATCTGAACGATAGGGTGTGAAATTATGTGATAAGAGAAAAGCATGTTTTGGAAGATAATGATATGACCAGGATTAAGAAAGGAATGCTTCTGTGGCTTAGTCATGTAGAGAATGAACGAGGAAAGAGTGACAAGGCAAATCTATGTTGCAGAAATAAACGGTGTAAGGGACGCCACAGACGAAAGTTTATCGACCAAATTACCGATATATTGATGATATATGAGATGATGGGCTAGATAAAGAGTATATGGGGAGGCGAGAGAGATGTTTCAGGATCATACCAAATGGAAGTCCTTAGTCTCTGCCTACTCCTCTGGGTGACAGGCATGAGTGTTTATGTACTTATGTATATCAAGCGAAGTAATTGTGTTGCGTTTTTACATTTCTGAAATTGTGAATTATGAATGCTAAACAAGAAAAAAAAATTACAAACACAATAATTTAAAACCTGTGTATATAAATATTATATATATATATATATATATATATATATATATATATATATATATATATATATATATATATATATATGAAAGTTAAACAAAATTACAGCTTATTTACGTCCTACTATTAATATATTATTTAAAAATTAACTCCGATTCGTTAACAGCATATTGACACTATATTGTAAAAGTTTTGAACGTAAATCCCACAACGTTCTTGTACCCTCAACAGGTGATATTTAAGACGACACATCGAAAAGGCTATCGCCGTACTGATCCGAGTGAATACATAATTTCTATAAAAACTTGTAAAAACGCCGTCATAAGGTCTAAAATTGCGTAGCGCCCGCGACGATTAAAAGCGCTTATAAATTGTCAGGATCTTAAAATATTTTTTATAAATTATTGATTTAAGTATTCAAAATAATGAGCAAGTAAATTATGGACATTGATGTTATGAATATATTTGAGTGATTCCCAAGCATATAGATTAAGTAATTTCGTTGTAATTTCAACTATAGTGATTTTTTAGAGGTGTTTTCGCAAATAATTATGATCGAGTCAAAATTATACAATCGTGTTTTTGAACAATCTAATTCAAGATAAAGACATGAATTTACCTATATCAAAATTCCACTTTCGTTAGTGGTGTCATAGTCATATACTATTCGATGAAAGGAGGTGCATTTTTTCACGGTGTCACCTTAAACACCATGATTATGGCAAATCGTTGTAATGGAAAATACAGATCCATTAGTATTTATAGCCTTGATTAAACTTCGGTAGGCAACACTTTTTGCATACACAAACGGCAACAGGGGTACGTATCACCCCATATCTTTTAAATTCAAATTAAACTGCAATGTTTGAGAAAACCAAAGTTATTTATTATGAGATCAATTGCTAATATAATTAGGAATATGAAAATAGTGTTTATTACAGCACCTATAATTTGTTTTTTTTTTTGCATTAAATGCAGATCAAGCAAATATCCTTGCGATGTTCAGAGCAAGCGGGCTGAAGGTATTTTTTGCCAAAAGTTTTTAATTTTTTGTCTAGTTTTTTTGGACACCGCGCACATCTTGCTTGTTTCTGCAACATTACGCGGGGCTTACCTCTAGGAGGGTCCTGGGTTATATTTCGAATATCTCATAAAGTGACTCCTAATTCTCGCGGCAAATTTGTACCTACTCAAACGATCCCTCATGTGCGGTTTTGACAATTATAAACCTAATTTATTTAAACAACTGCTTCGGAACATGTTGCAAGGAGTGTTCTAATAATTACCGTCAATATAAAGCAACATAGAATTGACACTAACCTGATCCGGCATACCATAGAATTATTGAAGCGGCCTACATCTGGTATTGCTAGCCGAACTACACGTATTTTGTTGTACGTATATACAAAGTTACAAACTTGCAAATAGTTTCGATACTGTTCATCCGAAATCGAAGCCATTTTCACCTCAGAAACCAAACATTTATATCAGTATCACGAAAAATTAAACTTACGTAAGACGCAACAAGGGTGACGAGTCACCCCACCAATGTCAATATAACAAAAATAACAACTTACTATGACATGTTGACGTATGTAACTGATTGCATTTACTCCAATTGGAGAATAGATCGAGCATTAGAAAGAGACAAAAACCACACTAACAAAATATTTAAACTTTTATCGAGTAGTGGGGTGAAGCGTCACCCCTGTTGCCTTCCTAAGGTTAAGATGTAATTTTTATTTTTTCATAGTTTTTTTTGTTTCCGACTTCGATATTATAACACTGCTCAAAGGTTGTCCGGCAGCGAATGTTTTTAGCATTAAGTCCACTATGTGTTTCTAAACATTGTGTATGGTTCAATTAAGAATTAAGTGAAGAAATATGACATTAACTTGCTGTAATTTCACCCTTTATAAAAAAACAATTTAGGTTATTTGGTAATAGTTATTTATTAATTTGCTTCATTCATGTATTTGCTTATTAAAGTCATTTTTACATTGTAAGTTGTTTTATGTAGAAAAAGACTACATCTAGTTTTTCCACTTGGTGATAAAAAAAATCTAAAACATAAATATCAATAAAAATGCATAAGCATATGAATAAATTTGAAGTTATGCCAGACCAACTGTATTAAAACTGATTTCATTATCATATTTTATTTTATAAAATTTGGGATTGTTGTTGACAAGTTAAACTAACACCCATTAAAAAGAGATTAGTGGCTAATTCACTTAAGTAGGTACTTGTATTTTTATTACTTAGTATATTTGTATATTTTTTTTGATTGTTATAAATTGTATCGACCTAGCCTACGAGACATGAAACGATTACGATTCCCTAATTAAATTAGTCTGTCAAGGTTAGAAGAAAGAAAGTTATGCGGGCGGCGCGGGAGACGTAACTTAGAGATGTGTCATCCATATATGATACGCGTAAATATGGAAGACTATGAAAACGTAACGAATTATAAACAAATGAATGATGCGTAAAATACACCGTTAAATAATTGTAAAGTTCTGTAAAATATATACATGAATTTATATGTCATTTACAACGGTAATCGCTTACTATAAATCCACCCTTTTTTATTACCTCATTAGCTGGAAATCTAAGCAAAATTTCTGATAAGTTATTAGTTAATTACCTAACTAAACCTTGAAATATCATATCTAAAGTTTGTTATTTAAAAAAATATGGGCGATCAAATTTCACCAAGGTATAAATAAACAAATACTATAATGGCAAAAGTTTTCGTCAAAGTGCTGTTGTTTCGGCAGACAGTAGGCAGACTCCCTGATGAAGAGCAGTTTTTGAAGATCTGGAAGATTCTCCATATTGTCACTACTACTACTATCACCCAACGATAAAATTTTTACCGCCGATGGCCTATGCCGCCTACTTGGAGTAGAATTATGTCAATAAGTGATTCAGTCGTCAGTCAGTCAGTCAGTAGTCAGTGGGTTTGTAAAACTGTAATTTCGATTTCCAATCATAATTATAAATAGATTAATACACAAATATAACAGAATGACTGTTCGTTTACATAACCAATAATAACAATAAATAGTCGATAATCTTGCATCGATACTTTTTTGGACATTCTTAATTACACGTGCCGCCTGCAGCTCCTCTGATTGATAGACAGAGACGCAACTATAATACTGCGTGCTTGACAAGGACAGCCTCTGAACTACGACCAGAATACGTTGAATCAGGGTTGCCATTTCGAAATTATAAGTTGCCGTGGGATCTGGATTGCCGTGTTTTACAATCTACAAAATTGCCGTGTACATTTTTATTTATTTTAAATTACCACGTAAGATTAAACATGACATAAAAACATTACTCTTCACAGTCATTATACAAATTTCTTATCGTATCCAAAACTTCTTATTCGTCTTTGTTCAATTTTATTAATTATTTTCCTTCATATTGTCTATCATTTGTTTTGTTGGTTTGAAATTTACACAATTTCCTTGGGAACGGATAAAGTGTTTAGCCAGTAGAGTTAAATAAAGTAAATAAACAGCAGTATCTTTTTGAATGTAATTTTCAAAAAACGAAAGAATGAAATGAATACCATAAGCTATGATGTGCGCGAATGTATGTCGAATTCGCTTTGGGATTTCCCCGCTCATAGAGTCATGACTACGTCTAGTGTAGTCTATTGATGTGCGTTATAATGTCTTATCGACTGCCGCTAAAATTTTCGGAAAAAAACTAATAACCATTGGATTGCCATGTGTTAGATCACGTCAATTAATATGCTGCCATGTACCGTGTTTTATTGGTGAATAGACCCAAATTGCCATGTAACACGGCAATTGCCGTGTAAGTGGCAACGCTGCGTTGAACCCTCACGTATTTAGTATTTTAAGATTATTAAATGTTGCACTTACCGGTAAAATGTGATTTTATCCTTCGTGAAATTATAACTACCACACCATTTTACTGCGCAAGTAGGCATGTTATAGTGTTTTTTATTTTAGAAAATTGTAGCGCTAAGGACGCAGTGAACAGGTCTGTTGGTCACTACTAAACAGAGTAGCGTTCGTGTTCAACTATATAGGCTCTGGTTGAGCAGATGAAGTACAGAAATTTGTCGCCTTTCGTTACATGTCTCGTAGGCTGAATGGTCTGTGGGATAAGCTGTTTGCGAAATAAAAACTTTCAAGAAAGAAAAGAAAAACAAGTTATGGAGATGGTTGTGTTGCACACCCTGTAGCTGCTTAGGGGCGCAGTGTTACTTCCTCCCCTGTGCTGCTACATTGTATGTGACTATGACTATTAATCTTCAATGGTGTTCTGCAAAATGTTCTGCGGTTATCATGTACATGATTGGTTTAGGAATGGCTGTGTAATATTTTGTTTGAAATAATTTTATTTATATGTAATATGTACAATTTTATTGTAAATGTTAAATATTTTAAATCTTTGCTCTGTTAATAGTTACTATTGGCTAATCGAAACTGACGTACACATTTATTTCAGCATTAGAAATGTTTCGGCTGAAAATGATCTTAAGGTTACTTCAAATGTCATCGTTTAATGGTAAAATGTCTGCGCTAAATGAAATCAACCAGTTAATAAGTACAATCTCACAACAACCAAAACCGGAATGGCTTACACCTGCTGTCATAACCGTAAGTGGCGTGCTTCTGTTTATTTATTTTGATATAACATAGTGTTATAAACTAACTTTTGGTTTTCTTAATTTTAACAGAATTGGATTCGAGAAAATAAAGTCGTAGACATAGTTCTACGCGATTCACTTCATCAGCCCCAATATGTGGACAGATTAGAAAAAATGTTAAGATTTATGATTAAAGAAAATTCCTTAACAAGGGAAGATTTAGATGCAATATGGAAAGCACAGCAAGGCAAACATGAAGCTATTGTAAAGAATCTTCATGACCTTCTCGCTAAACTTGCATGGGACTTCACTCCAGATCAATTGGACCACCTTTTTGACTGTTTTAAGGTAATTTAATTAGGTCTACAAAAATTTCTACAAACATTTACCTTAGTGACCACAATTGGCGGGCGGCTTGTTCATTGCAGTCCAGATATCTCACACCTTTAACGTTGCTTCTCATTGCCGATTAGGGTTTTCTTATCCGTCGTACCCATTTTTACGCTTGAGTATCTAAAAAAAGTGATTATGGGAATTGACAAAGGATCTCATGGCTTCGCATAGATGGCGGAATAACCATTTACTTTATTTAATAATTTACGATAGAATTATACCCTAAACCGCGATGGGAAGCTGCTTCAAAGATGTTATACTTCTGGCACTGCAATCACTAACATTTTAATAGTTAGGTTTTAATACGAAATATCAAAATATTATTTAGTTTATATTGATATAATCTTTACGTTTATAACAGGCTAGCTGGGCCACGTCAAGTAAGAAACAGAGTGACAAATTGTTGGAAGTTATACGAAGACTAGCAGAAGATGATAAGGATGGTGTTATGGCAAATAAGGTATCACTAAACCGGGCTGAAAACCGGTGTCATCGTCACTGAGACCAGTCAATTTCGCGGCCTTATAACTAATTATTATTTTCTCAAACTTAGCATGTGATTAAATTTGATTTTGTTGTTGTTTTTTTCTGTATTTTTTTCTATTTATATTATATTTTTTGAGTTATTGTAAAAGTGCAATTATCCAATTTGTATTGTGTAAACAGATAAATTCATTTACATTTTACTTTTTTGACTTGCAGGTATTAGTTCTGTTTTGGAATTTGGCACATTCGGACGAAGTTTGCACTGAGATAATGGATGTAGCACTGGCTAATCTCATTAAAATTTTAGACTACAGTTGTAGTCAAGATCGAGACGCCCAGAAAACTCTTTGGCTGGATAAGTTAGTAATTTATTATATATTATTTCAATGATTTTGTTTAGTTGAGAATATGTTATAGAGGGGTTTAATTTTTAGATGTGTTGAAGAGTTAAAAAATAATGAGAGATGGGTTTTACCAGCATTGAAGATGATGCGTGAGATATGTTGCCTGTACGAAGCGGGTGGTGGCACGGGTGTAAGGCCGCACGTTACCCGCCAGGAGTTGATAGACCGATTGCAAACCCAGCATTCACTTGTAATTCTAGTCACCGATTCTCTCACACATTATATGGATGGGGTGCGGAATAAGCTCCTTGGTTTGTACATTATTATTATTATAAGTAAGCAAATTATTTTTAATGAAATCTGTCTTATAAGTTCCATGATATTTTTAGAGGAGGGTGAAATCGATTGGGAGAATTGGCTTCCTGATGGCAGGTACCCACATGCAGCGCAGGTTCAAGAGCGACTGAGTTTTCTCAGATTCTTACTTAAAGATGGGCAGTTGTGGCTATGTGCAGAACAGGTGAGAGATAATCATTGTTGTTATCATATGCCACTACCACAATGAGTCCGAATAATTTAGTCTGATTAATTTAAAATTTAGAGGGTGGCAGCTTTCTTTTAAATAATGTTTATTTACTGGATAATATAAGGCGGGTTATAATACACATAATATTATATTATATTATAATACACTAAAAACTAAAACCTCATAAAATTTTGAGCAAAATCGGTCAAGTCGTTTTTGTGCCGAATGAAAAATTGTATAAAATATCATCATGTGGACCTTTCGGGTCGAACCTAGACCGCTTATATATCTGATGATAGAGTTACTGCTTGTTTCCACATGTTAAAATAAAATATCGTCGTGTGGACCTTTCGGGTCGAACCTAGACCGCTTATATATCTGATGATAGAGTTACTGCTTGTTTCCACATGTTACAATAAAATATCGTCGTGTGGACCTTTCGTGTCGAACCTAGACCGCTTATATATCTGATGATAGAGTTACTGCTTGTTTCCACATGTTACAATAAAATATCGTCGTGTGGACCTTTCGTGTCGAACCTAGACCGCTTATATATCTGATGATAGAGTTACTGCTTGTTTCCACATGATACAATAAAATATCGTCGTGTGGACCTTTCGTGTCGAACCTAGACCGCTTATATATCTGATGATAGAGTTACTGCTTGTTTCCACATGTTACAATAAAATATCGTCGTGTGGACCTTTCGTGTCGAACCTAGACCGCTTATATATCTGACGATAGAGTTACTGCTTGTTTCCACATGTTACAATAAAATATCGTCGTGTGGACCTTTCGGGTCGAACCTAGACCGCTTATATATCTGATGATAGAGTTACTGCTTGTTTCCACATGTTACAATAAAATATCGTCGTGTGGACCTTTCGTGTCGAACCTAGACCGCTTATATATCTGATGATAGAGTTACTGCTTGTTTCCACATGTTACAATAAAATATCGTCGTGTGGACCTTTCGTGTCGAACCTAGACCGCTTATATATCTGATGATAGAGTTACTGCTTGTTTCCACATGTTACAATAAAATATCGTCGTGTGGACCTTTCGTGTCGAACCTAGACCGCTTATATATCTGATGATAGAGTTACTGCTTGTTTCCACATGTTACAATAAAATATCGTCGTGTGGACCTTTCGTGTCGAACCTAGACCGCTTATATATCTGATGATAGAGTTACTGCTTGTTTCCACATGTTACAATAAAATATCGTCGTGTGGACCTTTCGTGTCGAACCTAGACCGCTTATATATCTGATGATAGAGTTACTGCTTGTTTCCACATGTTACAATAAAATATCGTCGTGTGGACCTTTCGGGTCGAACCTAGACCGTTTATATATCTGATGATAGAGTTACTGCTTGTTTCCACATGTTACAATAAAATATCGTCGTGTGGACCTTTCGTGTCGAACCTAGACCGCTTATATATCTGATGATAGAGTTACTGCTTGTTTCCACATGTTACAATAAAATATCGTCGTGTGGACCTTTCGTGTCGAACCTAGACCGCTTATATATCTGATGATAGAGTTACTGCTTGTTTCCACATGTTACAATAAAATATCGTCGTGTGGACCTTTCTTGTCTAACCTAGACCGCTTATATATCTGATGATAGAGTTACTGCTTGTTTCCACATGTTACAATAAAATATCGTCGTGTGGACCTTTCGTGTCGAACCTAGACCGCTTATATATCTGATGATAGAGTTACTGCTTGTTTCCACATGTTACAATAAAATATCGTCGTGTGGACCTTTCGGGTCGAACCTAGACCGCTTATATATCTGATGATAGAGTTACTGCTTGTTTCCACATGTTACAATAAAATATCGTCGTGTGGACCTTTCGTGTCGAACCTAGACCGCTTATATATCTGATGATAGAGTTACTGCTTGTTTCCACATGTTACAATAAAATATCGTCGTGTGGACCTTTCGTGTCGAACCTAGACCGCTTATATATCTGATGATAGAGTTACTGCTTGTTTCCACATGTTACAATAAAATATCATCGTGTGGACCTTTCGTGTCGAACCTAGACCGCTTATATATCTGATGATAGAGTTACTGCTTGTTTCCACATGTTACAATAAAATATCGTCGTGTGGACCTTTCGTGTCGAACCTAGACCGCTTATATATCTGATGATAGAGTTACTGCTTGTTTCCACATGTTACAATAAAATATCGTCGTGTGGACCTTTCGTGTCGAACCTAGACCGCTTATATATCTGATGATAGAGTTACTGCTTGTTTCCACATGTTACAATAAAATATCGTCGTGTGGACCTTTCGGGTCGAACCTAGACCGCTTATATATCTGATGATAGAGTTACTGCTTGTTTCCACATGTTACAATAAAATATCGTCGTGTGGACCTTTCGTGTCGAACCTAGACCGCTTATATATCTGATGATAGAGTTACTGCTTGTTTCCACATGTTACAATAAAATATCGTCGTGTGGACCTTTCGGGTCGAACCCAGACCGCTTATATATCTGATGATAGAGTTACTGCTTGTTTCCACATGTTACAATAAAATATCGTCGTGTGGACCTTTCGGGTCGAACCTAGACCGCTTATATATCTGATGATAGAGTTACTGCTTGTTTCCACATGTTACAATAAAATATCGTCGTGTGGACCTTTCTTGTCTAACCTAGACCGCTTATATATCTGATGATAGAGTTACTGCTTGTTTCCACATGTTACAATAAAATATCATCGTGTGGACCTTTCGTGTCGAACCTAGACCGCTTATATATCTGATGATAGAGTTACTGCTTGTTTCCACATGTTACAATAAAATATCGTCGTGTGGACCTTTCGGGTCGAACCTAGACCGCTTATATATCTGATGATAGAGTTACTGCTTGTTTCCACATGTTACAATAAAATATCGTCGTGTGGACCTTTCGTGTCGAACCTAGACCGCTTATATATCTGATGATAGAGTTACTGCTTGTTTCCACATGTTACAATAAAATATCGTCGTGTGGACCTTTCGTGTCGAACCTAGACCGCTTATATATCTGATGATAGAGTTACTGCTTGTTTCCACATGTTACAATAAAATATCGTCGTGTGGACCTTTCGTGTCGAACCTAGACCGCTTATATATCTGATGATAGAATTACTGCTTGTTGCCACATGTTACAATAAAATATCGTCGTGTGGACCTTTCGGGTCGAACCTAGACCGCTTATATATCTGATGATAGAGTTACTGCTTGTTTCCACATGTTACAATAAAATATCGTCGTGTGGACCTTTCGTGTCGAACCTAGACCGCTTATATATCTGATGATAGAGTTACTGCTTGTTTCCACATGTTACAATAAAATATCGTCGTGTGGACCTTTCGTGTCGAACCTAGACCGCTTATATATCTGATGATAGAGTTACTGCTTGTTTCCACATGTTACAATTTTATCGATCATGGCAGCAATTTATTATAATATGAAATTCTTGGCAAGAACCCGGTGCTTAATTAACTCTGAATAATAATGATCTAGATTGTGTAATTTTTTGTTTGTTATTGTTATATATTTATACATCTAAATCTTCCCTTGTTAAGGAATTTTCTTTAATCATAAATCTGAACATTTTTTCTAATCTGTCCACATATTGGGGCTGATGAAGTGAATCGCGTAGAACTATGTCTACGACTTTATTTTCTCGAATCCAATTCTGTTAAAATTAAGAAAACCAAAAGTTAGTTTATAACACTATGTTATATCAAAATAAATAAACAGAAGCACGCCACTTACGGTTATGACAGCAGGTGTAAGCCATTCCGGTTTTGGTTGTTGTGAGATTGTACTTATTAACTGGTTGATTTCATTTAGCGCAGACATTTTACCATTAAACGATGACATTTGAAGTAATCTTAAGATCATTTTCAGCCGAAACATTTCTAATGCTGAAATAAATGTGTACGTTAGTTTCGATTAGCCAATAGTAACTATTAACAGAGCAAAGATTTAAAATATTTAACATTTACAATAAAATTGTACATATTACATATAAATAAAATTATTTCAAACAAAATATTACACAGCCATTCCTAAACCAATCATGTACATGATAACCGCAGAACATTTTGCAGAACACCATTGAAGATTAATAGTCATAGTCACATACAATGTAGCAGCACAGGGGAGGAAGTAACACTGCGCCCCTAAGCAGCTACAGGGTGTGCAACACAACCATCTCCATAACTTGTTTTTCTTTTCTTTCTTGAAAGTTTTATAAAGAGTTACTGCTTGTTTCCACATGTTACAATAAAATATCGTCGTGTGGACCTTTCGTGTCGAACCTAGACCGCTTATATATCTGATGATAGAGTTACTGCTTGTTTCCACATGTTACAATAAAATATCGTCGTGTGGACCTTTCGGGTCGAACCTAGACCGTTTATATATCTGATGATAGAGTTACTGCTTGTTTCCACATGTTACAATAAAATATCGTCGTGTGGACCTTTCGTGTCGAACCTAGACCGCTTATATATCTGATGATAGAGTTACTGCTTGTTTCCACATGTTACAATAAAATATCGTCGTGTGGACCTTTCGTGTCGAACCTAGACCGCTTATATATCTGATGATAGAGTTACTGCTTGTTTCCACATGTTACAATAAAATATCGTCTTGTGGACCTTTCGTGTCGAACCTAGACCGCTTATATATCTGATGATAGAGTTACTGCTTGTTTCCACATGTTACAATAAAATATCGTCGTGTGGACCTTTCGGGTCGAACCTAGACCGTTTATATATCTGATGATAGAGTTACTGCTTGTTTCCACATGTTACAATAAAATATCGTCGTGTGGACCTTTCGTGTCGAACCTAGACCGCTTATATATCTGATGATAGAGTTACTGCTTGTTTCCACATGTTACAATAAAATATCGTCGTGTGGACCTTTCGTGTCGAACCTAGACCGCTTATATATCTGATGATAGAGTTACTGCTTGTTTCCACATGTTACAATAAAATATCGTCTTGTGGACCTTTCGTGTCGAACCTAGACCGCTTATATATCTGATGATAGAGTTACTGCTTGTTTCCACATGTTACAATAAAATATCGTCGTGTGGACCTTTCGTGTCGAACCTAGACCGCTTATATATCTGATGATAGAGTTACTGCTTGTTTCCACATGTTACAATAAAATATCATCGTGTGGACCTTTCGTGTCGAACCTAGACCGCTTATATATCTGATGATAGAGTTACTGCTTGTTTCCACATGTTACAATAAAATATCGTCGTGTGGACCTTTCGGGTCGAACCTAGACCGCTTATATATCTGATGATAGAGTTACTGCTTGTTTCCACATGTTACAATAAAATATCGTCGTGTGGACCTTTCGTGTCGAACCTAGACCGCTTATATATCTGATGATAGAGTTACTGCTTGTTTCCACATGTTACAATAAAATATCGTCGTGTGGACCTTTCGTGTCGAACCTAGACCGCTTATATATCTGATGATAGAGTTACTGCTTGTTTCCACATGTTACAATAAAATATCGTCGTGTGGACCTTTCGTGTCGAACCTAGACCGCTTATATATCTGATGATAGAGTTACTGCTTGTTGCCACATGTTACAATAAAATATCGTCGTGTGGACCTTTCGGGTCGAACCTAGACCGCTTATATATCTGATGATAGAGTTACTGCTTGTTTCCACATGTTACAATAAAATATCGTCGTGTGGACCTTTCGTGTCGAACCTAGACCGCTTATATATCTGATGATAGAGTTACTGCTTGTTTCCACATGTTACAATTTTATCGATCATGGCAGCAATTTATTATAATATGAAATTCTTGGCAAGAACCCGGTGCTTAATTAACTCTGAATAATAATGATCTAGATTGTGTAATTTTTTGTTTGTTATTGTGAAATATATAATTACTTATAAAGAATTTTCTTTTAGGCTAAGCAAATATGGATATGCCTTGCAGAAAGACCAGCACATCTAGGAGACCGCGAGGCATGTTTTAGGTGGTTCAGCAAGCTTATGGGAGAAGAACCTGATCTTGATCCAAACATTAATCTGCACTTTTTTAGAAAAAATATTATGACCTTACCCCCAAACTTACTAACCCATTCTGGTATAAAATGTTTCGAAAGGTGAGTCTACATTTAACATGGTTTATGCTCGATTTTATCTCAATGTCCTTTTATTTTTATTGACTTTCATATTTTTATAGGTTTTTTAAAGCTGTTAATTCCAAAGAGGGCAAACTTAAAATTAAGCGTCGTAGTTTTTTAATAAATGACGCTGATCTCATGGGATTAGATTATCTATGGAGGGTAAGGTTCTACATATTTATTTATATTTATTTAAGAAATGTAACTTTATTTCAGCTTCTTCTAATTAATCGCAAACACAACATAAAATAATATTACAATATTTTATTTACTTGCTATGATGTATGGGTTGCTATCTTATCTTACTCCTGCAAAAATACAAAAATTATTTTATATAAATATTTTTTATTTTGTTTATACATGGTTGTTTTACAAAGAGTATCCAAATTTTATATTAAAGTTCAAATATATAAATAATGATATACCATTATTGCAGTTTTTCAAAATACGAGTATATAAGGATTCTAGTTTTATTTGAAATTATCCCAAATTGAATGTGATTTATGGCAACAACAACGCGTACGCGCGCTCCTCCGTTTGCGATTCAATACACAACGTTTTTCCCTACTGAGCGACCCTTACGAATATGTGGGTGCGTAGTAAAATAGTACGCGTTAGATATTTATTAAATCACAATCATTAAAAATAGTACAGAATATTTGAGACTTAATTTTTCTCCATTTCCATTCGCCTATATTACTTATTCTGAACCTTATTTGAAAATTTAGGGGTGTATTGCCAAATAACCCTGAATATAATATGTGTACTTAGTTATTATGACTGTTGTGTACGTTGCAGGTAATTACGGAGTGTGATGACGAAATATCGGCTCGGGGTATCGAGTTGCTACGAGAGGTATGCACGTGTACGGGTCCGCAGCTGTCGCCAACTCACCACCACGAGTCGTTTCTCACGCAATGTTGCGCCAGAACTCAGCGCTTGCAGAAAGAAATGGAGTTACAACAGGGTATTTATTTTAATTATATCTGTAATTTTGCGTAATACTCTATCCTTTATTTAAAATCAAAGTAACCTTTGGGCTAAACTATTTTACCGAAAAATAGTCGCACGCGCACAACGAAATATCGTTATCAAGCCATTTTCGACCCGTCATTCTTTGAGACTAATAACATTATAAGTGAAGAGTTATTGTGACGAAACAACGTAAACGTGACTGTGTTAGTGCTAAGTCACTAGCACAAATCATTTTGATACTATTATTTTTTATGGTTTTATTATGAGTATTCTAATTTAATTGTTAAAAAAATACAAGGGCGAAGTTTCATTCATATAAAATTTTTGAATTCGCTGATCTCTGATTGACATTGGCCGACTTTTGCTAAGGTTCTATCATGTCAGGCAAATGACATCTTAGAACCTTCCAAGCTGACTAAAATTTTCGAGTATTGCTGCCATAGTCGGTTTTCAACTTACTACTTTCCGGCAGACAAATCTTTAGCAAAGACTTTGAAACCTTGGTTTAGCTGTATTGAAGTTGCCTAAGTCTCGCCGAATGCATTTGAAGATCTGACTGTTAAGTTGTCTGTATGCTGTCTCTGTAGAAGTCTGTAATTTCGTTTCCCATCTAACCGCATGTGATTAAGAAAGCAAAATATATACGTAGATATCCTAAATATTCCACTGACTGTTATTAAAAATAAAACACACACACACACACACGCACACACACACACACACACAAACACGCACACACATACGCGCACACACACGCAGACACACGCACACACACGCAGACACACGCAGATACACGCAGACACACGCAGACACACGCAGACACACGCAGACACACACAGACACACGCAGATACACGCAGACACACGCAGTCACACGCAGACACACACAGGCACACACAGACACATAAACATAACCTAGTCCCTGTTATAGATTAAGAAGTTCTTAATTTTTTATCATTCGTAATGTCATTGATTAAAACTACTTTTACGGATTTTATCGCGTTTTATTTATTTTATTTTTATACCCGACGTTTCGGGTGCTTTCCAGCCCGATCGCAAATGTGATCGGGCTGGATGACCGGACCGCAAACTGCAGACTTCCCGGAACGTTGATGCTTCACGTCAGCTATGTGTTCTTTTACGCGGGTTGATCTCTTTGTTTGCCCTATATATGAGAGACCACAATCATAATCAAGCTTGTACACTCCTGCAACTTGTAGAGGAAATATCTTAGATGGCCCCAACCATTACATCAGATTTGATAGATCACAAATCCTCGCGAAAGAACATCGATTCCTACCAAGGATGATACGTGAGGCTATTGAAATTAAAAAACATCCTAATTTCAATAATTTTTTTAATTTCAATAGAGAAGGGGGCTGGATACTACCACCTGCTTGGGACCCTATAATTAATAAAATCAAAACTAAACCCAAGCATACCACTGCAAGACTTCAAAACACAGTTAGTTCATTCTGCGTAGATCGGACCAAAGACAATAATTAAAAAGCTGAAGGTACTCCGTGTTAACTTTGACATCAGGACGTCAGTCACCTCAGTTCCCCGTGACCAAACGAAACGTCGGGTATTAAAAATAAAATAAATAAAACGCGATAAAATCCGTAAAAGTAGTTTTAATCATTGTGTAGTGTTCGCGTAAATATAAGAAATCATTTGTAATGTCATTAAATTTTCTTTTGAAAAGCTGAATATTTTTTTTACTTTGGAAGGTGGGCGTAGGGCGTAATTGTCGTGTACTTGTAAATATATAATCTGTTTCGTATTTCACAAAAATATTTCATTTTAAGTATCTTGCACAATATGCAAATGGTAAAAACACACATATCATTAGCGGTAAGCGGCTATTATAACTTAAACAGAGACAAGTGGTTCACTATTTAAATCTTCTAGTCGTTTGAAACCCTCAATTAATGATTGTCCATCATTGACATGACCAAATTAAAAATAAAATAGTTAAACTAGTAATTATGGATGAAATTGCTGTTGAAATCACAGGCTTATAAGAGTCGAGAATTAAAATTAAGTAAACCAAACGTGATGAATTCCATAAAAGTAGTTTTATTCAATAGACTTAAAAAAGGTCTAAATTCAGTAGCATGTTCTTGATGGGATGCAGGAATTTCATACAGCAAATTCTATTAATTTGGGTAAAACCATCTAAACTAGCAGACTGAAATGAAAATAATGATAAATTCTTTTGCATGTTTTCTTTCAGATGCAACAGAAACATGTACAAAAATGTGTAGAGTGATTCGTGCCATACAAGAATATATAAACGAATGTGATAGAAGGTTTTCGGCTGACCGCCAAATATTACCAATTTATAGGTCGGGTAGAGGCCGTCAATGTACTATAATAGTCAGATTTAATTTTCAAACAGGTCAAAGACAAATTGAAGACATTGAACTGTTTTCACATTCTAATGAGACCTTACACTCTTTACGCGCTGCAGTACAAAGGAGGTAATGTAGAAGGTACAATATAATGTAATGTTATAACTTACTAAATGCAAAATAATTCTCAGTCTCATTCTTGTATTTTAGGATAAAATGTGCTTCAGACAGCAACATGAAGTTAGAAATGTACGTAAATAAACTAGAACTTTACGTTAACGGAGAAATTTTAGATACATCCCATGATAGAAAAATTCTTTCCCAAATTCCACTAAGGGATAAAACAGTGATTGTGGCAAAGGTAATTTAGCTTGTGACTATAGTACGCCGCTGAGTTATTACCGATTTGACAGATTATTCTTAAATTAATCGATATAACCTTGCACGAGCGACACATTTGCCGAATGATTTAGAATACTTCTTTAATATAAAACTTTATGTCAAAATGTCAGAATCAAGTAATTTTCCATTAAACTCTGTTTCAAAACTTAAAATAGTTTGTAAATAATATGAAAACATTTATTTTTTGTTCTTTGGCGCGCTTGTACAAAGTTACATCGTGCGTCTAGTTTTCATAGTGATGTGCTTGATAGTATTCGGTCCGAATTCATTGGAATAGATATATTTATTTTATTTGGATATTTTTATTTTACTTATTTCTTCGAGCAACTAGACTATAATGCTACCATTTTTTTGCGTCTCCTAATTGCACTGTGTTGCCAGTATCTCTATGATTTTTAAGATTTATGTGTGATCCAAAGACAGAAATACTGTTTTCTATGATTTAAAAATAAATACAATTAAAATGATTATGTATAATTTTTAACATTCATAATATATAGAACAACATTTAATAAATATAATTTTCTCCCTCAATTAAGCAATGTTATAGGTGTATTTTTTTAAGTAATTGGCGATACTATTCTGGCAACACCCTTACCACCGCTATTTTAATCTGTTTAGTCGTCTTCCCTACTCTCGTGCGCACAGACTACGTTCTCTTGTGTAACCGTTGTTTTTTGACTCGGCTTTCTCCTGTTTATCGTTGCGCTTTATTGGACTAATTTTGTTTGTGTTTGGTAATTTTGTTGAAAATGCCGAAACGAGGAAAAACATTGAATAGTCAATGTCGTGAGCTTGTACTAAAGCTACAGGATTACTTTGAGCGTGAGTCACAAAATGGCGGCCCTTTGATTCCTGTCACTCAAGTGAAAGATCGGGTTTCACAAGCTCTTGGAATTGGTGCAAAAACACTATATAATATAAATAAAGAAAAATTTGGTGCTTCTGGAAGTGAAGATAATGTTTTACGCACTCCTAAGAAAAAACGAAGACAAAAGCCCGTGACAGGTGTTGATGTTTTTGATGCAGATGCAATAAGAAACCACATATATGGTTATTATACTAGGAACGAGTTTCCAAGTAGACGTTGGCTTTTGGTCTCTTTAAAAGAAGCTGGCTTGTTTAAAGGCGGTAAAACGGCGTTGTCAAAACTATTGCACGAAATTGGGTTTGAATATAAAAAAACGAATAAAAGGAAAATATTAATAGAAAGATTTGATTTAATAATTAAAAGGAGCGAGTTTTAAGAGAAGCCAGAAAAATCGAGTCTTGGGACAACGTCGTTTTTGTTGACGAAACATGGTTAAATGCGAATCACACTGTGTCACGCTCTTGGACTGACGAAACAAAAGCATCAACCTCAAAGGTTCCAATTGGAAAAGGATCGCGACTGATAATTTGTCACGCCGGTTCTGCTGGAAGTGGTTTCTTCGTGAAATGGACTGCTGGCTTTCGCGTCAAAAAGTACTTCCGATTACCACAAGGAGATGGATACAGACACTGTTACGAATTGGTTCGAAAATCAATTATTACCCAGCCTGCCAGAGCCTTCTATCATAATAATGGACAACGCTTCATATCACTCGAAACAAGTGAATAAAGCGCCTACTCAGGCCGACAAGAAAGCTGATCTCGTAGCATGGCTACACCAAAATGGAATTGAAAGTACTGCCGAAATGCTAAAGTCTGACTTAGTAAAGTTGGTACGCGAAAATAAAACATCAAGAGTCCGTTATGAAGTAGATGAGATAGCTCTAGCAAATGGACATCGCGTACTTCGAATTCCGCCTTATCACTGCCAGTACAATGCCATTGAGCTAATATGGGCACAAATCAAAGGTATTGTTTTTTATCGCATAAGTTATGAATATGAATAATTTGTACTATTATAACATCCAATATTCAGCATATAAGTAAAAAGATACATAACTAAGAAATAAATATCTCATGTGTCCCTTACATGTAGGTAATTGTGTAACATTTCGTTTATTTAATGTAATAAATTAACGTTATTTAATGTTTACATTACAGGTTACGCAGCTCGTAATAATACGACTCCGCCATTCAGTACTAATAAAATGATGGGTCTATTAAAAGATGCTTGCAGCAAAATAACGAAAGAAGATTGGGTCAAGGTCGTCGAAAAGACTCGAAAACTAATGTTACGCGCTCAAGTCGACGATATACGAGCGCCATCTAGTGTCAGGAACGAGAGCGAGTAGAGCTTTGCAGAGAATGACATCACAAATCCCTCCACGGACGGCGCCATCCGAACAACTAAGTTTCTGCAAAGTTTATACTCGCACACTCGTCCCTTTGCGCGCATTTACCTGAATATTCGGGATGTTTCTTTGCTAATTTAAATAAATAGGCGCTGCAAGATGCGATCGGGGCAGAGTTGAACTCGGCGACACAAGCGAAGCTTCGGAGCGGAATTAAGTGAATTAGTGTGTTTAATTATTAGTGTTTTTAACTTTAATTTGTATAAAGTAAATTAAAGTGTTAATTTAGGTAATTCTATCGGCAATTTTTATTGTCACGAACCTCAAGCTCGTAACAATTGGTGTCAGAAGTGGGATAAAATAATGCCGATTTTACCTAAGGAGGAAACGGAGGGTGTTCGTACCCGAAGTCAACGCCAGCAGGAGACGGACCAGAGGAGATTTGGTGGTGCAACGCCGCAGATGTCTGAGGGCCAGCCGCCGGCCACGGAAGCCGGTCCGTCAGCAGCTTCTTCGTCTGTGGCACCTGACTTAGGTGCTCTGATGGTGATGCTGCAGCAGCTGCGGGGCGGACAGGAGGAACAGGCCCGCAGGCAGGAGGAACAGGCCCGCCGGCAGGAGGGACAGGCTCGTCGGTCGGAAGAACAGATGCTCCTCATGAAGGACCTTCACGCTACCTTTGGGAAAGAGATAAGGCAGGTGAAGGATAGGGTTGCTCAACACGACAACCGTCTGTCGGAAGCTGAAACCCGAATCGAAGAACATGAAACCCGAATCAACCATGTGAACAATCGGGTTGACAACGTGATGGCTGACGTGAAGAAAACGCTGAACGAACTCAAACTTGGGGATGGAACTACAGCTCCCGTAGTAGCTTCAGCACCTTTGCTACGTGGGTTCAAGGTGCCACCGTTCGACGGGACTTCTTCCTGGTCAGACTACAAAATCCAGTTCGAGGCTGTTATGAAAGCGAACGGCTGGAATAAAAGTCAGGCCATGACTGCTCTCACACTAGGCCTGCGCGACCAGGCCTTAACAGTTCTGGAAGCTCTCGGTGAGGAAGTGACTTAAGAGCAACTCCTTGAGGAATTGTAGGCGAGATATGGCGACGCTCACCTGGAACACGTCTTTCGTGCGCAGCTTAAAGATCGCGTGCAGCGCATCAACGAAAACCTGCAGCAGTGGGCTCTAGAGGTGGAGAAGCTGGTGCGAAAAGCATACCGGTCTGTACCTGCGCTCATTGAAGGGAACCTGGTGCAGACATTCATCGACGGCATCCGTGACCTGGAAGTCAGAGCTGCTGTGAGGCTCGGGCACCACGAGACGCTTAAGGACGCCTTGGCCCATGCACTGGAGGTAGAAGCCGTGCGGCAGGATCATCGTTCCCATCGCGTCAGGGAGGTTGCAGCAGCTACAGTTCGCGACCGCAACAAAGGATACAGCCCAAGGTGCTATGGCTGTGAGGAAAAGGGCCACCTTCGATCCAGCTGCCCTAAGCGAACCGCAGAAAGGGAAAGTGAACGATATCAGGAGGGTAGTGCAGCTAACGGCACTGCCTGGCGGCGACAGGATCATCGTTCACCTCACGCTAGGGAGGTTGCAGCAGTTACGGTTCGCGACCACAATAAAGGATACAGCCCTAGGTGCTATGGCTGTGGGGAAAGGGGCCATCTTCGGTCCAGCTGCCCTAAGCACACCCTAGGAAGGGAAGGTGTACGGTCTCAGAAAGGAAGTGCGGCTAACAGCACCGCCCAGCAGCAGCAGGAATACGACTATACTATCAGACACTGCAGCGGAAAATCTCACGGCAACACAGACGCATTGTCAAGAAGACCTTGTCCTGAAGATGGCAACCATTGTAGTAGGCAAGGTAAGGAGGTGGTATCCGTGAGGATGCTCAGAACAGACCACCTCAGCAACGGGTGGAAGGACAGCCTACGACATGCACAGCAGGAAGATCCGGACGTTAAGCCGATTCTGGGATGGATGAAGGCCCGTGCTACCAAGCCTAAGTGGAGGGACGTCTCGGCGCTGAGTTCAACCACGAAAAGCTATTGGGCCCAATGGGACAGCTTGCTGCTTCAGGATGGAGTCCTGTGCCGTAAATGGGACAATGGTCGAGGAGACAGCTGTCGTCTGCAAATGGTTGTCCCTAAAGCTAAAGTGCCGAATATTCTACAACTGTGCCATAATGGTCGTTCAAGAGTCCATCTGGGAGTTAAACGAACTCTACTGAAGGTCCGAGAACAGTTTTACTGGGTCCATTATCGTGACGATGTCGAGGATTGGTGTCGTACATGTACAAGTTGTGCGGCTGTGAGGGGACCTCAGACACGGAGTAGAGGAGCATCGAAATGGTACAATGTTGGTGCACCACGGGATAGGACAGCCCGTGACATTGCGAGCGACAGAAAGGCGCAAGAGGGACTCCTAAGATCATCCATGTGGATCGCTTGGCGCGTTATTATGGGGCCGATAATGCTCGGGACGAGCATGTCTTAGGAGGGGGCAGTGTTACGCGCTCAAGTCGACGATATACTAGCGCCATCTAGTGTCAGGAACGAGAGCGAGTAGAGCTTTGCAGAGAATGACATCACAAATCCCTCCACGGACGGCGCCATCCGAACAACTAAGTTTCTGGAAAGTCTATACTCGCACACTCGTCCCTTTGCGCGCATTTACCTGAATATTCGGGATGTTTCTTTGCTAATTTAAATAAATAGGCGCTGCAAGATGCGACCGTGGCAGAGTTGAACTCGGCGACACAAGCGAAGCTTCGGAGCGGAATTAAGTGAATTAGTGTGTTTAATTATTAGTGTTTTGAACTTTAATTTGTATAAAGTAAATTAAAGTGTTAATTTAGGTAATTCTATCGGCAATTTTTATTGTCACGAACCTCAAGCTCGTAACACTAATAACAGAAGATTATGAACGCGATATAAGAGTGGACACCATTATAGAGAATGAAATTGTCATACAAGTGACTGATAGCGATGACAGCTCTGGCGAATCTGGTTCCGAGTCTGAATAATTGTTTTAATAAATGATAGGTAGTCATTTATTAAAACATCTTGTACCTACTCTATTCATTAAAATGTGTAACAGTGTTTACAAATTTGTTTTATTTTGATATGTCCTCGACCAATTATCTACGCCCATCAAGGATACTCCACCTAATAAAGAACCTGTGTCTTTAACTATTATTGTTTTGATTTTATTTAATTACACACTATACTAGAATATTTAAAAACAAACTGTTCCCAAATGATATTAGGGTTACTGGTTCAGTCACTTCACTAGTATTGTCAATTCGTCATGTGTCAAATCGGTAATAACTCAGCGGCCGGAGTATAATTCATGTATTGTATATATATTTTTATGTTTTGCCAATTATTTACTTATTTATATTATCAGGTTTATGACGGTCAAGTCTGCGGCAGTGGTGGTTGCGGATCTTCAAATGAATCTAGCAGTGATTCTAGTACATCATCACCACCCTTACCACCGACCCCTGAACACGCTTTACCGGGCGTTGTAAGTATAAATTAATAACTATGTACATTGATTTTTCAAACAATGTTCTTACATGCAACCTACTTACTGATTAATAAATATAATCGTCTTGTATCTGTTTCTTGAAAGCTGGTAGATATGTCTATCATATATTTAAGAAGTTTGTTTCAATTAAATGTTTTATTAATGCATACATGATGTTATAATAGCGTTGATTTAATAAACTTGCAATTTTTCAGTTATTTGCACAAGGATCCTGGTACCTGCCATTCATATTAGATTTAGAACACATTGGTATCATTAAAAGACATGCACAATTAACAGAAGCTGCACATCTTCTTTCCCAAATTTGCCCTGCGCACAAGCAAACTGTATGTATATACCAAAGCATTAACATTATATATTTTGTATTTCTTTGGCCAGAATACAAACTATCGGTTTTGTAGGTAGAGAAACTGACAGAAGCTCTATTGTGTCGGGATGATACTAAGCTACGAGACATGTTGTATGGACCAGCTCCCCCTACGGTGGCTTATAATGTAGAGGTGTGTATTGCAGCTTTTTAATTTGAATGCTATTTCAATATAATTTGACTATGTCAATGTGTTGTCATATAGGTCCTCCATAGTATGGTGTTACCATCGTCAGATACAAGACTAGATCGGAGTCGCAGTTTTCAATTGGCTTGTGTGAAGAAAGCACCATTATTAGTACAATGCTTGTCTGACAAAGACTTTCTACATGGTGCAGCTCCACACACTAGAAGGTATTTCATTATGTATAATTACGGATGTTTTTTAGTGTTATTAACTAATTTATTTATACATTTTAAATTATGAATTTATTTGTTTCAGAGTTGGCTATCTGGCATTAGTCCGATTAGCCAAATTGGTTCTTTATACTTTAGGTCACCTTTTCGAAATATTAGCACCAGATGGGTCTGATATTACGATAGATAGAGAGTTTAGGTATTACAATTTTTTTACATATATATTTTGTTAAAGTGAAAAAATCAATATATACTAAAGTATTTGTTTTTACAGAATGGATGTTACAATATTGCGTGAAGCCCTTCAAACTGTACCAAATCATAGTTGTGAATTGATTGTAAAAACTGTTGCGGAAAAATTGGCCAATATCTTGGGTGAACAGGTAAGTTTGTAGAGAAGTTGCTCACCTCTTAAAGAGCTCTACATGTTATGAAAAAAACTGTTTTGAAAGTTATTCTACAATCATAAAACGTGTAATATATTTAAACATCAGCTGAACTTTTTAGGTAGTAACAAGTCGTGATGAGGGCGACTCCGTATCGTCGTTGGTGTGGTGGCGCGTGCCGACGACGGCGACCGTGCGCGCGCTCTACACACTCGCCTACTGCGTCGCCCAGCCCGCTGACGACACCGGCACAGTGCATCCCGACGATGTTACGTGTAAGTTCTGCAGATGCACATTCCTTGCGATACTTCCCTTGCACAATGAAAGAAAATATGAAAGACCATACTGCAATTTTATTTGTGTTAATATTTAAGTGAAGATGTATTATATGATTTTAATTACTCCTGGCAATTAAGCTTAGTTTTGAAGTACTAAATCTAATGCAATATGTCTCTCCTCCTCCCTCCCTCCTGAGATAAATCGAAAATAGAGATCATTATATCCTACAGTCACCATTACCGTTTCAGCCTAATTATTTAATTATTAAAAGTCCACTGTTGAACATATTTGCCTTTGCCACACTTGGCGGGCGGGTTGGCTACCGCAGTTTTTTTATTTTTTTTGTTGTTATTTAAAAACATATAATACATACATATAAGCTTATGTATAACAGACAGATAAACATACATATGCTTATATGTCTATGTCTGTCACCTCTTTCGACGCACATAGGACGATGTGGGGTAGTGAATATTCTTACATTGGAACTACACACTTAATACTTATCAAAAACATATGATGCGATAAGATAAGATCGGTATAAACTGTAATCATGGTGGTTGGCTTCAGAGCTAGTAGTGTTCTGAGCGGGCCAATTTTCGTATTAGTTTCTTAAATATTGGCTATAGCAATGTACTTACAACATTCTCCAATTATTTATAATAATATGTTATGTTATTTGATAATAAAGAATCATGCCCACTTTCCATACATTGATTGACCTGTCACTTGATTTCTTTAACAGGTCGCGTCTACCTACAACTACTGTTGTATAAAAACAATTATTGTTTATAATAACATAATAACTTATCATCTTTTCATTTAGAGGCCAGGGAAAAATGCTATTAAGTAAATAAAATGTTGAGGTTATAACAATTGTTAGATAAGGTCTGTACACTTATTTTTCTTTCCACACCATAGTATAAAACCATTAAAAATCGTATCTAATCATAAATTAATATCATAAATTAATAATTTATAAAAAAAGAAATTACTTATTTTGAACAGTCATAAACCACATGATGAATGAACAAGTTTTTCGTAGTCTGAAACGGAACGTGGAAAACACGTTTTTAATATATTTTGGCATGGCTTCTGGGCCTTTGAGCCATTGTAAAGCACGTTCCGTCTCCAAAAGTCTATTAAGAACGATAAACAAAGTAACATAAATTTTTTTTCCTGACTTTATTTGAAAATGCAATTATGCGATACGAAATAAGAAAAAAATATGCAATTTTATAAGATATTTTACATCACTAGACGCGTTAGAAAATTTTTAGGTCAATAATGGACATGATTCTTTGTAATTTCACAAGTTTTTTATTCAACTAATGGTAAATAAAACAATTATTTTAGAACTGTATTAAATATCATTACAATGTTAAAATTAATTTATTGACTACTTGCCAATTTATAAATTTAATATCAAAGAACATGTCACATGTTATTTTAAATTTTATTACTATATTTGTAATCAGTACCTACAACGTTTTTTCTTTTGTTAAAAATTAAATGGCTACAAAGTTATTGGTGCTGAAGACAACCATATTAGCATAGCATATGAAACCAACTGCACGAATAACTTTGTCGACATTCTTTCGACACTGAATATTGATAACTTGCTGTCAGATATTTCCTTTACATATGCTCAATGCTCTACCTTGATGCCAAATTTCTAATTTCTGAGTCACTTAGATGTGGTCGAGGTTTTTGATGTCCGTTACAGCCTATTAAAGGTTCACTGCTGTTGTTTAAGTCAGTGAGTAACAAAAATGGCACTTTTCAAACCTTAAGAACTTAGGAATTATAATTAATCATGAAATTTGGGATTCAAAGTCATGCATAATTACAAGTACAAAAATATTTTGAGTAAGGGTCTACCCACACGTACCACAACCACAACACGTGGGCGGGCGCATTTTGAATTGGAAATGAATATTACATGTACCACATTTTGCCGTCATTATCGACTGCAAAAGTGATACTGACCACAACGCAACCATTATGGAACCACACGGAACTAGAGGCCGGCCACATCGCAAACAGAACATTGCGTCCAGACCATTACTAGGGTTGCGATACAACTGCAAGAAGCTGCAGCGACACAATTCGCACGTGACCACATTTTGTCGCTGCGTTTTGGTGTGGTTGTGGTACGTGTGGACAGACCCTAAGACGAAAGTAGCTTGAAATGGAACTTTATATATTTAGTATATTTTTAATTTAAAAGTCCTTTTACAGTGGTTCGAGAATGCATGGAAGTGGTTACTATTTGCATGGCGTTGGGTGGTGGCCATTTGGAAACTCTTCTTCACGAGACTTGGTGGCAAGACACTGCTTTATACCTGATGATAGATTGCCCCAATCCTCAGGTAAAATTTTGTCATTTGTTTATTAATTTATATCATTCTGTGCACCTACCAAAGTATACATATACATTGATATATTTATGAGTAATTCACACATAAAAATATTGACGTAAGTCAAATAACTAAAATTTCCTTAGAGTAATTACATACATACGTATGCATAGAGGGAACCTACAATTCTACATAAATTGAGTCAATATACTTCTCTCTTTTTCTAATTTTTAATTTTAAAATAAGCAAAAGTGTCAAATCTATTGAAAGATGTTGCATGTAAATAGAAATGTCAAGTGGTCATCTTTGGTCTCTTTATACTATGCCAAATATGAGAGTAAGTACACTCGTATCTTCTAATTTACTAGAAAAATGCCATCCCTGTTGTAGTAGTATTATATGTCACATTACAAGACGTCTGTAACCTATAGCATTTTCGTTCGCAATGTTAGTAACAATCGACATTGATTTACTCGTTTCTGTTTCATACGTGAAAATAGAAGTGTCAAGTGGTCTTCTTTGGTCTCTGTTCTGTTGCAAGTGTGAGGTCGATTATTGTGCGACAACGTTTATTTATGAAAGTTGGTTTCAAATGGTTAGTTTAGTGTTAAATAAATGTTCAACTAACACCTTACCTCGTTCATTGGGTTTTTCCATTCCACAAAGGGGATGATGCGCGTTGGAGTCTGTATTGCCATGGCGTACATGTCTCTAGAACAGTAATCTGTTAATGGTTTTGCACAGATATCTTTAGTAGTATAAATACACGCTCTAGGCTTATCGTGCTCAGAGTTGTAGAATAACTTACGTTTTAGGTTTTTTAGGCCTTTAATTTTACCAGCCACAACTCATGCCTCCTGGATTAGGGCTATTGCCGTCCTTTGTGGCTGCAATCAATTGCGTAATTGCGCTGACGCAGTTTCACTGTGGTGAAGGTTGGCCTGCACTGCGCTAGTTCTAGACGAAGGTCACGCCATCATTGATCGCGTCCTTTGATCGCCTCCTCCCCGTTACGCCCATAAATAATCTTTCTAGCAGATCTTGGGTCTCATCGTCAGCCACCGAGTCGGAATAGGACGGCAAAATGCAGTCCTCTTCGTCACTCAGTGAGTTGCTGCTGAGCACAGTGTCCACTGGGGGCTTCGGCTCGGTTGAGCAGGCCGTTTTTTCACTGGACTTGGCATCCAGTGATTCCGATGTACCGGTAACGTGGCCGCGGTATCCTTGACTTCTCTCTCACCATTTGCCAGGCAGCAGAGAAAAGGTCATCAGTTCTTTGTGGCTCCGCAGGAGTTTTGCTACTCGCGGTCCTTTGCTCATTTTTCGCGTCCAGCTCCTCAAATTTGGAACTGGTTTTGGAAACATCTAGCGCGGAAATTGCCCCCTTAGTGGGGCCACCTACGCTGGATGGTACAGTCCGTGGAACCGCCGGTTTAATGGCGGTTCCTTCTTGTTTGTCAATGTCTAAGGTCTCTTCCACGTCTCCCCCTAATTCTAATGGGCCTTGTATTGTCCATATTATTTATGTGTTAAAAAATTGGTCCCCCTGGCTCCCCACCCTCCATGGAGCCCCACACCTTAGGGAACGCCCTTCTTTATTATAAAAAGAATTTCAGGCGTTAGGATTACCGGGGGAATATATAGACGCGAAGTTGGCTCACAGCGCGACACCGGGAGCTCGATCCAGCTGGCAGATAGGGCTGAAAAGGCCCATCCCCACTGCCCATAGCGTACGGCGCCCAACTTCGCAAGTCCTAGCGCAGGTGGGTTTGTTAGTCCACTGTATACACCCACTCTCTCCGGCGGAACCACCCCTCCTCTTTTATTCGGGCTTGGGACCGGTTGCACCAAAGAGAACAGGCAGAGTTGCTGTAACGCAGAGGAAGAGAAAGATGTCCCACGCCCCCAACGTCTGAATAGACCATTAATTCGGTATAAGACCAAGTAGAGATCCGTTCTTACTTTGAACCCCCTATAAACCACTGTGTCTACCACAGCGCTCCTCATTATTTCATCCACAATTATGAAATTTATCATGCTTCACTCCTCCTCTTTCCCATGTATACATGTTAATTTTTTTATGATGAAAGAGTTTGTCACAAAAATATTTTTCCACATAAATAGTGAGAGGGCTTTCACCATTATCATTTATATTTTCATCACCAAATATTACCAATATTTCCCAACCCTTCCATTAAAATCTAATAGCATAACATTATTTTCATTTCCCAAAATAAACAACTTCTGTAAGCCCACTTTAATTCGTATCTATAGTAGTCTCGGGCTTACACATACATATTCTTTCATACATTGACCAATTTTTTCTGAAAGGATGATACCGACTCCCTGGCATGCCCAATCGGTCTCGTCTACACCAGACCAGAAAGCGGTATACATGCCAGGTGCGGTGGCATACTTTCCCTTCCGTTTCGTCTATTTACACATAACATATCCTCCACCCTCCGGGAGACAGAACGTGACGGGAGGCGAACCTCGACGCCGCTAATAATTTATAATATATTGACACCAGAGTGGCGCCGATGAGATGCTGCTAGCCTAGGTCGCTGTTGATATTTAATCAGCCTCTGTAGTGTCTATAGCTAGTAGTGTAATGGCAATGCAATGAGGCCTAATAATCTTCCGCTCACCAGAAGTAGCTAGATGGACTGGGGTGAAGTTTTTTGTTATACATTGTCATCTAATTGAGAAGATAGTTGATAGTTTATATTTCGAGAGCAATTACATAAAAAAATGCCTCAGTGGATTTCTCTTTAAAGGAGACAATCAATTTTTCTATGGAGAATGGGCCCACTACAAATTTTAAAGATTATCAATGAAATGCATGTCGATTTATTCCTCATAATCTATAGATTACAATAAAATTATTAGTTTTACTGCATCTAAACGGAGTCTTGAGAAATTAACACATAAAATATGAATCTAACAATAACCTAAAAACAAACTGAAAGCGATTTTCTAGTAGTATTCATCGGTATTATAAGTTAAAATAGTGCACACTTGAATAATAGTACATATAAAACTAAGCTGTAGGTTTATTCAGCATTTATAAATATTTAAAAATCGATGTAAAACCTTTCACTAGTTCGGGCAAAACATAGCGCCTGTCTATGCACAAATGTTGTATGGATTCTAACTTTGACATGTATTGATTGGTTGTGAGTGTAATTCTAAATACCAAGATGGCTAAGGGATAATGTCTATTTATATTTATGATATTACCAACACACAGTAAGATACGTTTTAAACTGATTGTATTACAAAAAACAAAATATAATGTAGGTAATTCTATTTATTATTGTAAATCATAATTTATTTAAGTATTCTATTAACAGTAGTAGGTGCAGAAACAGAAACCTTTTATTCAATTTAGATTATAAATAATACTTATTGAAAGTCACTTTTTTGATTTACCACTGGTTCGGAAAAAAACCTCTGACTTGAAGAGAATCAGCAAAATACCGAGTGGGTCTTTTAAAAAAAAGCCAGCTTACAATCATGTATGTCATAATTAACAACACAGAACAAATTAGATATAGCTTGGTAGCGATCACCTTACCCACGGGTTATTGTCAGCCATAAATTCCTTTATACTGTAATAACCCCTTTTATACAAACTTAATTTAATACATTTTTTGAACTTTGATGATTGACTGACATATATAGACAGGAGCGGGGTCAAGACATTATTTTAAAATGTTTTGGTTGATTAGTAAGTAGTATACATCATAATAAAATGACTAGGAATTAACATGCCTTATCTATGTTATTACACAATGATAAATAGTGAGGAAGTAAGATGTTTTAAACTGTTTGTGTAAGGATTACAAAAACACAGGCTTAATTTAAATGAATTTATTACTAGCGATGCGCCTCAGCTGTGCACTGGTGATTTATGGATCTCGACAACAGTGCCATCTACCGAGTCCAAATGTAAATATAAACCATCTAGGGATCCATCCAAACACACACAAACATTTTCATTTAAATTGGTTGGAAGGTTTCTATGTTTTGTCTATAACGGACATAGGTAGAAACATTTTAGTGTTAGATATATTTCTGAAGGTTTTTTGAAAATAACTTGATGGTAACATGTACATTTATGATATTGTAAGCAATCAGAAGGAATTTTCAATTATAAGATATATGATATAAGATGTTGTCTTCAATATCCATGCACTTTTTGTCTCTGCAAGCTTTCAGACTGCACGGCATACAGATTTGTTCTAAGCGATCCACCTGAAAAGAAGTTAATGACAATTGTAAAGGTGTCTTAACTAAATAATAATTCTTATCAATATATTATTTTTTTCTATATTATATAGGAATTAAAAGGACATTTTTAATAATAAGAGATATGAGATAAGACTATGCCTTCAATGTCAATAAACTGTATTTACATATTTCTGTGGGCATTTTCTTATATCTGCCTTTTCATGTGTTAAATAATAAAGAAATTATTATAAATTATACAGCATTAATCAGCTCCAGCTGATCAAATACAAAAGCAGTAGTTATTGATTAACATCAATGATATTCAACCATGTAAAACTTGTCTCACATTTTATTTTTACCGGTTTCATGTACTTACGTAGTAGACAAAGATATTATTGTTATATTAAGTATATCTGATTCTAGATGGCAAAATAATATTCCTTTCTGCACAGTGAACAACACAGCTGTCTAAGCATAATAGAAACAACCATTACACTTTTTTTATGCAAACTATTATTATTAAACTTTATATTTGCTTCTAGCACAAATAATTACTACATTTTTTACACATAAATATATGTAACATTTATATTGCCTATCTACTATGGCTGGTATATATTCAGGATCTGTGTCTGGCTTAACAAAAATACCATTTAGTATTAAGCAACTTGCTGAATACATAAGGTACCTATTTGTATTTGTACACAAATGCAGTTATATGAATTGCTCTTCAAAACCCTCTTTTAAGTCCCTCGACCCAAAGATTCTAATTTTCTTTTAACATTATAACTTCTTTTGTGCATTTATTCTATTTATTATTTAATTTAGATTTTACTAATAAAATAAACTTAATTCTTTGTCACTTTTAACAAACTCATAAGGTTCTAAGACCTGTTTATTATTTGTATTGTATGTTTGAGGTAAAATATACAAACTTAATAATAGATTTTCACAACCTAGAATAGGTGTAAATTAATAAACTCTTATATTCTATTTGCGAATTTTACCACAAAAACCAAAAAGAGAAAAACATACGTACTTGTGTCAATTAATATTTGGCTAACCTTTCTGATAATTGATAATATCTATATTTTCTTAAACATTAGTTTAATAATGCTTGTAAATAAAAAAAACTCCATTTTGTTCTTACCATAATGATGCGACTCCAACTATGTTTTATTTCACTCGGGTGAATCGAGTGAATTTGTCCAACTCGATAATCGATAGAAAATAAATTTTACCAAGTTACCGAGTTAACTCGGCGCATCGTATAGATTCAGAGGGTGCTATATAGATATTAATTTACTTGTATATATAATAAGTCGCTGCGGGTGACATCACAAGTTGCATCCAAATTCAAACTTGCATCTGGCATGTTGTAAACAAACCTGAACTTAGTTTTATTTATGATATTGATTTATAGTTTTAATTTCATGTTGCCACATATTACTTATTTATAAAGGTACATTTAAAAATGGTTTAACTAAAGTAATCGCTGATCTCAACTCTAGTGATAAACTTTCCTGTAAATAGTTGATTTACTCAAAAACTAGTGTACAACTAGAATGACATACATACATACTCGTAAATTAACCCGAGTGGCTCGAGTCACAAAACTCTATTCGAATCGCATCTTTATCTTACGGCCAATGCAGTGTTTGTCTACAATTTAGTGATGAAATCGACTTACTAATTCGAGCAATTTATTGATATATTTTGTAATAAATAAATTGATATTAGGTAATATGTATATAATGTTGTATCAATTTATGTTATGTATGATATAAATTGATTATATATACTTTAGATAGTCAAATTATTAATAACATTAAGACTTACGTCATAACGTTAGAGTGATATTATTTTATGAAGATGTCGATACGCATACCAAAAATAATATGTAACTACCTATTAAGTGTAGTAATAATAATTGTGTTGTATGGAAGAACAATCATAAAAATAATTTGTGAAATATTGACACAGCTTCGTTCATCTAATTTGAATTGTTTAACTCGAGCTCAAAATCGAGTTACCTGAATTTCAACTCGAGTCGATTTTTTCCGAATTATCACGGCACATCTCTAAGACAATAGTTTTTAAGCTATTGCATAGCTTCTATCACGGGCCTTGAGCGCGGGGACCGAATCCAGAAATTCCGTAACGAAAAAAACCTCACGCTCCCCACTCCGACGGGCACGGAGGTGTGGCGTTGAACGCCGTGCATCGTCTAACGTCGTTTCAGTTCGGCAGACTTCGGCACTCGGCAGACTTCGGCACGGTGTTTGTGTGCGTGCGACTAGTCGTATGTGTGTACACTAGCTGCTAACTGAATGATAAAAATTCCTGAATAACCTACATGTATTGTAAGATATTAAAAATATTTTAAACAATATTAACTTCTCATTTATACAATAAGAGAAAAAAAATTGTTTTCTTATCGGTCACCATGCTCAAAAAGTGTAACTTGATTTAATATCAAAGACTTAA
Organism: Parnassius smintheus behrii; assembly: GCA_036936625.1. Classification (NCBI taxonomy): domain Eukaryota; kingdom Metazoa; phylum Arthropoda; class Insecta; order Lepidoptera; family Papilionidae; genus Parnassius; species Parnassius smintheus. Next base: position 29,555,771 of record JAUPFT010000001.1, on the reverse strand, counting down.
CTGCATAAATAAAATAAATAATTAATTATAATTGCATAAGTTGATAAAAAATGCTATGCAATAGCTTTACCGCGGCAGTCCCCGAGTGCCACACGTCTTTTTTAAATGTTACATTACCTTAGCCAATGATCAGAACACGAATGTCAAAACAACTAATTTTTTTTCAGATTTCTTGTTTCCGTTTACATTTTCGAAAAATCTGTAGACCAGTTACTATTATAATTTGGTGTCTTTTTTTTGGTGTAAATACCATTAAATGACGTTAATATTTCTAGTGGGCCCAAAAATGATTGTCTCCTTTCTGCACATTTTAATTTTAAATTCTTTTTAATTTTTTTTACTTTTAGGGATATCTGTAGTTTGATTTATTAATGATTTCTAATATTTACGCGAACACTACACATTGATTAAAACTACTTTTACGGATTTTATCGCGTTTAATTTTACTTTTAATTATTTTTATTTTTGATTCCCAGCGTTTCGTGATTTATTAATTTCTAAAGTAATTAATATTAAATATAACTAATATTACAGAAAAAGAAACGTTAATCCTTATAATTTCCTAATAAATTTACTTCCTTGAAATTTGTCAAATATTTTACCACATTCCAAAGTGGCGCCGCCCTGGTGGCGGGAAAAGTCGTTGCAATGCAATTAACGTGTGTGCGCGGTGCAGGTGCGTGTGTCATGCGCGGAGCAGTTGCTGGCGATGTGCGCGTGGGGCGGCGGCGGAGGCGCGCGCGACGCGCTGGGCGCGCTTGGCGCAGGCGGCGCGCGCCTTCAGCGCCACGCGCGTCACGCGCAGCAGTTCTTGCAGCTGTTGTGCCGACTCGTTGCGCTCGCCGGGCCCACAGCGCGCACACGCGACGATCTCGCCTGCGAGGTACAGCCACACGCACTCAGCATTCGCACCTCCGTTGTGAATTACACCATGTTTGTACACACGTGCCAGTAGCTTAAGTGTAATTCAAGTAGCACAGGAATAACAGTTACACTACTCGTCGTAGATATAATTGTACGCGAACAAACCGAGCCCGATCCCTACCTGTACCCCCTACCTTTTTTTAATTGCAATTTTTAGTGATGATTTAACACATGCCCAACAGTAAAACATAGTGAGCTCTAGGCTTATAAAGTTATTAAGTCTCAATGGACACTTTTCAACTTATTCACATGTTAAATTCTATTTATTGCAGGTTAATTGGCTACGTACCATTCGCGATAATCCAGAGTTACTTGACGACACTCTCCTAGAAGGACATCTCAATCTCACTAAGGAGCTATTTACGCACGTGCCAGCGCAAGTGAAATACCAGTATGGTGCTCATCCGGATCATAAAGATTCTGGTTTAATAAAGGTATGATGTTTAACTAAAGTAAGAACAATATGTTCTTTTACATGTTGTTGCTGTTTTTAATTTGCCTGCCTATACTAACATTATATTGTCACTCGGGAACCCAAGTTTCTCTGTTGCAATCGACTCATCTTTTTATCGTGATGGCGTATCTTAATTAATAATCCTTATCATGAAAAGCTAGAAATTTTGTTAACCAAGAAACAAATTTATTGTTTATCGTAATGGCAGATTAGTTTTTTATTTTAATTTTTATAGTTAATTATCATGTAAAGATCATGAAAATAGTAATGTAAGTGATATGGAAGAGTGGAGTCTCCTAACACAAGTTTTTATATTTAAAAGGAGACCCCATCCCCGGTTGTAATTTATGTATGAACATTTTCTGAAAAACTATTTTTATTTATTTGTTATTATTAAACCAATAATAGAATTTACTACTGGCTGTAATACTTTATTATAAAATCTAAACAAAAAATTGTTTAAGCAGATAAAACGGAACGGTTTAATTAACTTATCTACGTGAGGTGTTTTTTTAAATTTTCTGTCCCTCCCTCCCCCCTGGTGAGATGTCCCCCATCCCCCAATCTCACGTGATATTTTCAAAATGTGGGTTTCGTACGTAAACGGGTTGGATTGTTATTGTAAAAAGACAAAAAAAATTGCTTCGTGCGTTTATTTACGACTAGTTAAGACTAGTAATCAATATTGCTGAGAGTTATGTGTAAAAAAAGAATACTTAAATCGTGACTACTGTGATTAAAAAATGAATATCTACTCTAATTCAGTCCATGGAGAATCATGTTCGGTCTCAAGAGAGACTATTGGAACCAACACGTCCATATGATTTTCAGTAAAATCATCTGCTCCTTCAACTTCGTTCTGATCTAGTCACTCTAAGCCGTTGGCGCTTGCGCACAGTAACTCATTAGCTCGTCTTGTGACAATCCGTGAGGGTCGCACTTTGCGGAACATACGCGCTTGCTTATGGGCTGCTCGCCTGTGCTCTGTAGCTCTTGTGATAGATGCAAAGTAAATACCGCATGTACTACAGCATCTTTTCTCTAAATCATCACGTACACTTAGGCAATAGAGATCATAAGGCGTGCTGATAAAGAAAAATCAATCAGAAAAAAAATTGCGTGATATTTGCCGATACCTCCCCTCTCTTCAACGTAAGAGTAGATGCGATTTGACCTGACCCCCTCCCCCTCTTAAACATCTCACGTAATTTATGGACGCCCCCTAATACGAAAAGAGTACAAAGAAAATCTAATCTGCCTAATTGAATCTGAAAATCTGATTCATAAAATATTTTGAAATTCTGTTTTGTACATTATTACGTTGAATAGATCAATGAATGACCGTATGGAAGCAGTAATTAAGGCAAGGGGTGGTAGCGCTAGGTTTTAGGCTGTTTTAAAACATGTTTTTATTTAATTTTGTAAGATGCAATAAATCGTAATTTTCTTCTTGTTGACTTTAACTTTTTTTATTCCCCGGTAAAAACACATTATAACCATTAATTCCTTTTTCTAAGGAGTAAATTAAATTACCTTTCCAAAGATATAACATACTCATAGACTTGCCATTGATTAAATGGATTTAAAAGTAGTTTGAAGTAGAAATTTAAAGAGGTGCTATTTTTGTGACACCGAGTATATTTAGATGGACCTATCCTTCTTTTTGAAATAATTGAATGATACCATTTAATTTTACAAAAATTGAATAAATTTGCTACGAAATGGCAAATTTCGATTCGACTTATTTGACCTTTATTTTGAATCATATTTTGATAAAGACTGGTTATCGATTACATTAAATTAAAATATATTCAGAATCGTATTGCGATTGAGATTAATATTTAAATCAATTGACAAAATGCACTAGACGTTTTAATGTAATGATTATTATTCATCACGAACTGATTAAGTTGATATGAAATAAATTTTCGTTAATAAGTTTATTTTGCGTAGTAAATTATATTTATTTTAAGCTCCCAATGGGCACGTGGTCGGATCCGACCACGGCGATATTGCGTCAAATCACAAGTGATCGGATCCGACCACAAAATAATTAATAGTATAATAAATACTTATGTTTAGAGAGTTTCTTTTCTATGAAGAGGTTTGGCGTTATAGAATCAATATAAAATTTTCTATCCTCTAGTGGAATTAAAAGTCAGTTAGTCTATGGATATTTATTTATAATCTACGTTCATTTCGTACGCCATTTTCGTGTGAATGTTATTGTGTTGAGCTTTGGCTTTTTTAGTGTTTTAGTATAGTGATTTATTATAAAATTGTAATGAAAAATTTTGTGTGTTTATCTCTTTACGTAAATAAATTCGAGTAATATATAGAAATAATTGCGATTTTTCACGCTGCCGACATCCGCTAGGTACTTTTTTTGTTATCATAATACACTAAAATATTTTTGTATTGACGTAAAAAAACCACACTTGTTTAGACCACAGGATAGAAAATGTTGTATAGATTTTATAATGCCAAACATGTTCATAGTAATCAAAAGTAGTCTCTAAATATAAGTTTTAATGGTTGAAAGTGCTGTATGTAGGTGGGTGTGGTCGCATGCGACCGCTCAGGTTTTGACGGACACATGCGACTGCGCTGTATTTTTATGGGGATTGAAGGGTTAAAACGTGACGTTTGCGTGAAAATACACTGCAATTCGGCATTTTTGTCGGAGCTCAATTGACTGGCACGTTCACTTGCGTAATGGCGCACGACGCGGAGCAATTAGTTTTATATAACGGGTATGAGTTGGACTCTCGTACCATTGACAGAGGGGTATGCCTTGCGATGCCGTCTTTTTTGGTTTAATACTCAAAGTATATATATTATAAACATATTACAAAAACGTTTATAAATATCAGGAGGTAACAACGGAGTTCCTGTGGCCGTACTCCTGGGCGTGGTGGCGCATGAGCGAGGGGGAGAGGGAGGGCGAGGGCGGCGAGTGCGAGCCAGCGGCGCCGCTGTGCCGCACGCCGGGCGCTGCTGCTGCCGCCACCGATCTGCTGCTCGCGCTCGTGCACGGCTGCGTGCCCAACATGGCCGCCATGGCGCAGCTGCTCGCCTGCATGTTCTACAGTGGTACGCTCTTGTTACTTTTACATTGTAAGCGCTTATTCGTGCGACACCAGATGGCGAGACAACAATGGTAGAGCTGCTGCAGCTTTGTCTGTTGAACGAATGGGCCGGCTCGAATCGGGGAAGTACCACGACATTAGAGAATACCAGCGTTAAGTAGAAGCTTAGCTTCTGTGTTTCGCTTGGTTGGTGTAAGTGGCTGGTGCCCCCCCTTCCTCCCAACATGATAGCGGAATTTAAAAATAAAAGCCTACCTGAGGAGGATACCAGCACCCCTGGGAATAGAGAATCCCTCACTGAGCATCCACACTTAAGCTACCCTTCTCTTCCTGAACGTGGGTGCTCAGGCAAAATCCCACTCACTACTAACACTGCATGGAGAAAATGCAGCGATAAAACCATGGCGACACCTGCCAGGCTAGCCGTGAACTTCTGCAATATCAAGGGACTTCTTGCGAACCTTAACGCCGAAGCCTGCCTCGCTCTTTTTGACCGAGGCTGATACTTCGTATCTGTTCTACCCGGGGTACAAATTATAACACTTCTTTGTGCCTCGGGCTGGAGTTTGCGTATAAGTCAGAGGATATCTGTTCTTCATTCTCACGTCTATGGGTACCTCTGTAGGTCCCATAGCTGTAGTACCGAAACAGACCGATAATTGATAGAATCAGGCGTTACTTTGCGGAAATCCATTATAATAAAAATATAAATTACTTCGCAACCTTCCGCTAACTAAATACAATGTGTGGAAGAACTTTCTCCCGTCCAGGACCAAGACGATTATTGTGCAGACCTTAATTTTTCCCATTTTTGAGTATGGTGATGTGTGTTATTTTGACTTGAATGCAGAACTCTTGAACAAATATGACCATCTTCTTAATAACTGCATTCAATTCATTTTTAATCTTCGAAAGTATGATCATGTGTCTACTTATCGCTCTCAACTTAACTGGTTACCCATTCGTCAGCGCCGTAGTCTACGTGCACTCACTACTCTTTACTCTATCTTGATGTCTCCTAATCCTCCGTCTTATTTAACTCTTCATTTTCAATATCTTAGCTCCAACCATGATAGAGTTCTCTGTTCTAGTAATAACCTTTTGCTTCAGTGCCCCCCTTTTAGTACTAACGTTGTACAATCATCGTTCTTTGTTCAATCTGTTCTTCTTTGGAACACTCTTCCTTCCGAAATCAGGAGTGCCGAAAACCAGATTTCGTTCAAATCTAAAGTGCGAGAACTGCTCGTCAATAAAATAGCAGAATCAACTTAGCGTTCGTAGTTAGCCGTGTTTAATACTATATTTACGATGTATATACGCTTATATATGTATGAGGTTATATATATTGTACATACTTCGTATTACACCTACCTCTTTTATCTCTGCACTACTCTAAGGTAGACTGGTAGATAATGCCTCAGGCATTAAGTCCGCCTATATACATCTGTGTATATGAAGTTAAATAAATAAATAAAAAAATGTGTCGTGCTCTTCAATCCAGGTAAGACACATTTGTATTTAGTTAGTGGAAGGTTGCGAAGTAATTTATATTTTTATTATGAAACAGACCAAATTATCGACCACGTCAGTCACTACAGATTCCTTGCTATAACAGATTCCATCCGTAGAGATAGTGATACTTGGCGACATTAACGCCCACCACGCTGAAATAACTTGCTTCACGTTTAACCGATCATGCGGGGAGATCTGTTTATGACTTTGCCTTGGCATATAGTCTGATACAACTGGTTACTTAGCCTACACGGATTCCAGATGTTGACGATCACACACCTTCCCTGTTCGACCTTCTGCTAACCTCTCAACCGGAAGGATATCAGGCTTCTGTAGATTGTCTGATCTGGAGTGTGGTGTCACTCACGCTCTATTCGCGGTTACGTTCTGCAGGTTGCCGTCGTGTTTGGCATTACGGGGCGATGGATTGGGACAGAATGTCGTCTTCGCCGGATGACCCAAGGGAATAGAACTATTTATTCGAACATATGTGGTACCCATCGCAGGCAGATCTCAACCTTGGTTTGATTGCTACTATAAGACTGCATGCATTATGCTATAAGCATGAGTGTTATCAGACCTTGGCTGACGCTTCGGCGGCGCGGGATGTAAACACCAGCAAGCTTAAAAAGAAGTATAATTTCGCCTCTTGGTCGATTCACATTGGTAGAATTCTCGTGAAATTAGTTCGCCTTCCTTTGAGAACCCGTGCAATCTGGTCTCTCGCTAAGGCTGTCGAAGCGAATTTCTGTAAGCCTTCACTACCATTTTTGCACAGGGAGGACGTCGCAAAAGAGAAAGCTGACCTTTTAGGTTCTCTTTTTGCTTCCGACTCGACTCTCGATGACGGTGGGAACTCACCGCTGACCATCCCGCGGTATGAGCACAAGAAGATAAAACCGAGCAGAATGAAAGCCTCCTAAGAGAGTTCGAAATTCTTTCCTATTTTCATAAGGCTGTCACTCGGTTAATGAAAATCAAAAACCGAGCAAGTGCGAGTCGGGATTCAGCAATAAGCACGGACGGATGATAGACAGGCACTGTGACTGAGGTGATCCCATAAGTTTTTCGTTTTCCAATTTTGGTACGGTACATTAAAAATAGTGTAGGTAGCTTTGAAAGACGAAATGGTTATTATTATGTTATTAGCAGTTTGTATAAACTTAAGTATATTTTATTGTTAGAAATGAAAAAAAAAATAATATCAAAATTTGTTATTCAAACAATTAACTATCTATTAGAATTTCTAATTATATATCTTTACAAATTTCCAACTCTCAGTATTTATTTGTTCCTCTTTTGTTTGGGTTTTAGTATAGTTTATTATTTCGTTTTATCGTATGATGACTTCTAAACCCTACATATTTTTTTTAAATAATCCATTGGAAAACAGAGGCACGGCATTTCAAAAGTACAATCATGTATAAGCTTTAGAATTTCTTGTTAAACATTTGTAATTTTCTGTTGAATATTAAAAAATGATCGAGATGTTCTTTTCCATTAACTCAATAAATCGTACAAAATTATCGAGAGGAATTATTAGAAATCCAAACTGCATTCCTTTAATTAAAATCTATATACAAAAAAAGAAATCAGTTTCAGTACAAGTTTGGCATCTTTAAAAACAAAACTAAACGTCCGCGTCCTCGTGCCGTTGCCAGTGACACACCTTGACTGTGTGCGCTCACTGAGCGGACTCAAACCGGTGTGTGCACGCCCCCCGCGCCTTGGTGACAAGTCGCGCACACATGGCTGTGCGTGTAGTAGTGTTCTCGCGCACGGTGGTAATATGAAGCTTTCATACTGCTCGGTTTTATATTCTTGTGGAATGAGTGCTCTATAGTATCTAGCTCTATGTGATTCACACAGTTCTCAGTACGTAAAGCACTCCCTCTCCTTGGACATCCACAAGTCGGATGAGCCTGACGGAATTCCCCAATCGTGTGGAGGACGTGTGCTCCAGAGTTGGCACCGGTTCTAACGCGTCTTTTCCGGTACTCCTACTCCGTAGGCATAGTCCCGAAATCATAGCAGACAGTTTTCGTGCACCCGAACCCTAAAAAGTTAACCACTCTGATCCGTCCCAACTACAGGCCTATCACAATCACCTCCTTGTTCTCTAAAATAATGGAGTCCATTCCTAACAACCAGCTCATGCTGTACCTTGCGGAGCACCAGTTGATTAGTGACTGCCGGTACGGTTTCCGTCAGGGTCGCTCAGCTGGTGATCTTGTTTATTTAACACACAGATGGGGACAGACGATCGATTCCAAGGTTAGCTTGGACATCGCGTTTGGCACAAAGCGCTTCTCTCGTAGCTTCTTTCCCATGGGCTTCCTAAGAAATTGTGCAATTAGATCATCAGTTTTCTGGCTGATCGGAACAACAAGATCATAGTAAACAGTGCAAACTACGATTCCAAGCCTATTAACGCTGGTGTTCCATTAGGCTGCGTGCTATCAACAACGCGGTTTCCTCTGCCTATCAATGACATGTTGCAAATCGGTACCATTCATTGCTATGCGGACGACAGCACTGGTGATGCTGTATATACCGGCCTTGCTAATGTTTCTCGGGAAAACGTCACCGAGTATGGGAACGAACATGTGTCTGAAGTCGAGACATTATTGAACAAAGTCTCAGATTAGGGGTGACTAAATCTAGTCCAGTTCAATCCCCATAAAACACAAGTTTTCGCGTTTACCGCTAAAAAGAACCCCTTAGTCGTATCTCTTTAGTTTCAAGGTACTGAACTTGTTGCCTCCAGTTAGTATTGGAATCGTCGGCGTTGACAAATCGAATAATGTGCAGTTTCGTGGTCACTTGGAAGAGAAGGCCAAACTGGCCTCTCAAAAGCTTGGCGTGCTCAGCATAGCGGGACAGTATTTCATGCCGGTACACCACACCGCCTGCAACTTACAAGGCTCAGGTTCGGCCTCATGGAGTACTGTTAACATCTCTGGGCCGGGGCTCCCCAGTGCCAGCTACTTTCATTTGATCGCATCCAGCGCAGAGCGGTTCGAATCGTTGCCGACCGAGCACTTTTAATCTGTCTGACTTAATGGTGCTGCGAAGAGATGTTGCATCTCTTTGCATATTTTATCGCACTTACCACAGAGGGTGCTCAGAGGACTTGTTCGGAATAATTCCAGACGCCAAGTTTCATCTTCGCACATCGCGATAGAACTCGAGATACCATCCTTATCACTTGCATGATTGACGGTCCACTACGGTACGATTTACAAGAAGTTTTCTTTCTCGCACAACTTCCTTGTGAAATCGACTACCAGCAGTGATTTTTCCGAACTGATACGTCTTAGGGACCTTCAAGAAAAGAGCCTACTCTTTTTTAAGAGTCGGCAACGCATTAGATGCGTTTGAACGCATAGATTGCAGATCTGCAGTTCCCCTGGTGTGCAGTTGTTAAGGGGATAGAGTAAGTCAGCTCAATTTCTAATTTCGCCCCCACTTCCCCGCGCGTCGTAGGCTATCTACCAACATGCTTATAATCACTAATACTGTAAGTAGATAGGTCGTTAGATACTTATTTCATTAGGTTTATCATATTTATGCCTGTTTCTTAACGCCAACCCAGTCGCTTCTTTTTTTATAACGGTTATTTCCCATTTTAATTTTACGTCGTCCTGTTGCGTAATGTGTATTCTGATCGTAAGCGACACAACTTCTCCCTTCAAAAGCCGGAGCGATACTAACGGCCCGTTAGTAACGGGGCGACAGGAATCAAGCTTACGCGCCGATAGTTTAGGTAATTTCTTTTTACAGTGAAAATAATGGTATTTAAAAAAAAGTAAATAACATAAGCACTGCTTTATATCAGTTCAGTTAGTATGCAAAGTTTCATGATCTTATTTAAAGTATTTTATGAATAACAGCGGTTTATTGTTCAGTTTGGAGGTAACTTTGGGTTTTTTGTCTATCTAGAAAATTTTACGGAATCGTGTTTTCGTCTAACATAGTCCTTAAGGCTACAGTCTTTTAAAGTTGACTCACATCGAATCATTAGCGCCACTTTGATTTCTTTTTTTACAGCAAATTATTGTTTCAGAGTAAAATATTTTGATAACACATAAATACCCAGATTATAAGTAATGGCTAAATTTTTTTTTTTTGGTTCATCTATGTGGTCTATGTTAGATAAATCAAACGGTAAATAGAGCTCTCTCGCACCCAACGCAATTTCGAGCTTTGTTCGTGTACCATTATAAGGCAATCGATAATAAAAAGGCGAAATCTATTCAGCGCGTTAATAGCTAAACATCTTCATCTCCAAAATGCGCTGTTTCTTTTTTTCTAAATATCTTTCATTGTCTTAAATAAGAGGTCTCAATTTCGTTAAATTTCGCTGTTTTCGCCTCATAAAAAACTATTTGTTTCATAGCAATAGCTGAAAATATTTATGCTATAATTATTTTTTTCTCAAGGGCAGGTGTTTAATTAGACAAATATTAAAAAAATAATAATTTAAACTACTTTATTTCAAAATTAATAATTATTTCGATCGACCTATAAAATATTGACTTTATAAACCACTTTGATTTCTTTTTTTACAGCAAATTATTGTTTCAGAGTAAAATATTTTGATAACACATAAATACCCAGATTATAAGTAATGGCTAAATTTTTTTTTTGGTTCATCTATGTGGTCTATGTTAGATAAATCAAACGGTAAATAGAGCTCTCTCGCACCCAACGCAATTTCGAGCTTTGTTCGTGTACCATTATAAGGCAATCGATAATAAAAAGGCGAAATCTATTCAGCGCGTTAATAGCTAAACATCTTCATCTCCAAAATGCGCTGTTTCTTTTTTTCTAAATATCTTTCATTGTCTTAAATAAGAGGTCTCAATTTCGTTAAATTTCGCTGTTTTCGCCTCATAAAAAACTATTTGTTTCATAGCAATAGCTGAAAATATTTATGCTATAATTATTTTTTTCTCAAGGGCAGGTGTTTAATTAGACAAATATTAAAAAAATAATAATTTAAACTACTTTATTTCAAAATTAATAATTATTTCGATCGACCTATAAAATATTGACTTTATAAACCACTTTGATTTCTTTTTTTACAGCAAATTATTGTTTCAGAGTAAAATATTTTGATAACACATAAATACCCAGATTATAAGTAATGGCTAAATTTTTTTTTTGGTTCATCTATGTGGTCTATGTTAGATAAATCAAACGGTAAATAGAGCTCTCTCGCACCCAACGCAATTTCGAGCTTTGTTCGTGTACCATTATAAGGCAATCGATAATAAAAAGGCGAAATCTATTCAGCGCGTTAATAGCTAAACATCTTCATCTCCAAAATGCGCTGTTTCTTTTTTTCTAAATATCTTTCATTGTCTTAAATAAGAGGTCTCAATTTCGTTAAATTTCGCTGTTTTCGCCTCATAAAAAACTATTTGTTTCATAGCAATAGCTGAAAATATTTATGCTATAATTATTTTTTTTTCAAGGGCAGGTGTTTAATTAGACAAATATTAAAAAATAATAATTTAAACCACTTTATTTCAAAATTAATAATTATTTCGATCGACCTATAAAATATTGACTTTATAAACAATAATTGCGGGCAATATTCCTTAGTAGCCGCTGAGCGGCTGTAGCGTTCAGACGTCTTGTCTGTGCCAAATTTTTGCACTTCCTCTCGCTCTAACATTCCTCTTTCTCTCTCTTTCCCTAATCTTGGTTGCGCATTGTTACGAATTGAAAGTTTCTCTACTTTATTATTTTTTGCATATAATTCTTTAAGGGTTTATAAATCATTTTGTATTTGTTTTATAACTTTTAATTTCGATATGGACCATAAACGTAAAAAATATGCTTGTACCAGAAAACGAAAATTGAAATCAAACGTTGAAGCAATGAACAGAAATAGAATTCAAAGGTAAGTTTTTTTGTGTTTCATAGTAAAATAGTTAACAACGTGCATATGTGTGAGCACTTGGTTAAATATTAGGTATATAATTAGGTACCTAACCTACATATTATGTAAGTTCTTCAAGGAAATATAGAAGTATTATACATTTTTGGATTGCACATGATGTTTTGTTTACAAGCGACAGTAGCCTAATGGCAGGGAGCGGACCGCGAACTCAAAAAGGTCGTGGGTTCGAATCCACCATTCGACTACTGGCGTGAACCACTCGTAACACAAGCAATTTAAGCTTACCACGAGTGGTTAATGTCCTTTTTTTAAAAAAAAAGTACATTATGTTTTTATAGAAATACTTTTTTAATTTAATTTTTAAGTGTCATAAGGAAAATTTCGTCTTTTTGATTTTCAACTAGAGATTTCCTTGTTACCGATAGCTGCTGATGTCGAGTTAATGACATTTTTAGATACGAAAACTATTCAGTAATACACGTAGACTACAAGTAAACTATTAAGTAATATCCTCAGCATCCCGTAATTTATTGTACGCCCACTATGGCCAATTTTGGATATAATGTGGCGTCAAACTGCTTACGACGTCCAATATACGGACGTCAAATAGGAGACTTAGCGCAATGTTCGCAAATTGTCATGCTGATCACAGAAACGTCAAAATCTAAAAAAAATTGGACGTCATTTTTCTTCCTCTTTAGCTTCCTGAGCTAATTGATTCTCGCATGGAACGCTCGATGCCAATCAAAGACCCTCCATACATCATTCAAGCCATTGCGAATAAATTAAAAAAAAGCGCTAAGTCGTCCGTCGATGCTGCTGTACAAGAATAGTAATTCATGCATATAGGTAAATGCTATACAAAGTTACATTATACTTTAATGAGAAACTATAAATATGTGTGATAGTGGACTGTTTGTGCCAGAAAGATAACTGCGGTGGCGGTACATGAAGTGGCAGGGCAGGGAGGGTGTAGATGTGTCACCAGAACGCAATTTTTCTGTTTTTCTCTGAAAGACTGGGCTCTTAACATTAATCCTCAACCTTACCATATATTTATTTCAAAATTAATGCTGCAATACTTTCGGCATAACTGAGGATCTTGCTAAGACATTTGAGGTTATATTTCCCCTTAATGGGTGGCGGTAGTTACTTACCATCAGGTGAACCGCATGCTTCCTTGCCCTCTCTCATGTAAAAAACGTGGGAAAGATTCTTATCTCCCACGAGTCAATCGGTAGGCATTTGTTTCCGCCACAAAGCAGCAGTGCACATAATATGTACTGGTTTGAAAGTTAAGGGTAATACGCACTCGTGAACTTTACATGTCCTGTGTCGTCGTCGGCTAGTCTCCGTTGATAATGGCCACTGTGACTGGAATTCAGTCTGAAGAACATTATTATTACAATAAAAAATTTACATGTTTAAAAAAGACTTATCACGTTATTTAAGAATTACATTCTCTTACAGATAAAAACATGCCACTATCGGAATGGGAATACATGCCGTGCGTTGGACCGAGGCCGCCCGCCGGTCTAGTGGGGTTAAAGAATGCAGGCGCCACGTGCTACATGAATTCCGTTCTGCAGCAGCTGTACTGTGTGCGCGCCGTGAGAGACGTGTTGCTTACTGTTCAAGGTTTGAAAACACATTAGATTCATTCTTGTTATCAGTCTATATAAAAAAATAGATCGTGCGTTAAAAAAATATTGGTTTTACATATTTAATTTGTACTAATGCAAATTTTTTTCAAGTTTTCCGTATTGAATAAAAGTACGATATATAAATGTTATTGTTTGTCATATTTTATAGGAGCTGCTACTGATCCAAACGAAGATTTTTCTGGTGAAATCCAACATCATAGCATAGTGGAAAACAATACTGAAGTATGTACATATTTTTCGCTTCATATTATCAATTATTGTATTAGTTATTACATATTTTATATACATTTAAAAAGGTTTTAAATATAACTATAATGTTATATGTTTTCTTATATATTAATAATCTTGTTTCAGAACAATAGTGATTATAACATAACAATTTTAAAGCAAGTACAGGCTATATTTGCACATCTTCATTACAGCAAACTGCAGTACTATGTACCGAGAGGTCTGTGGGCGCATTTTAGGTTTGTAGTCAATTTTTAAAGGATGTCTTTTAAGCTGCAACAATAAATAAATATATAACTATTATCTGTTACAGACTTCAAGGCGAACCAGTTAATTTACGCGAGCAACAAGACGCTGTTGAATTTTTTATGTCTCTTGTAGAATCTCTTGATGAAGCTTTAAAAACATTAGGTCAAGAGCAACTAATGGCAAAAACTATGGGTGGAACGTATTCTGATCAGAAAATTTGTAAAGGTTGTCCCCATAGGTAATTTTGAGAAGTTTCTATTACTTTTTTTTAATCTTTTGGTTATAGTATTATAAGAACGTCATTTATTTTTTAGGTACTGCAAAGAAGAACCTTTCAGTGTAGTATCTTTAGACATCAGAAATATGTCTCGATTGCAAGAATCTCTAGAAGCATATGTACGTGGAGAATTATTGGAAGGAGCTGATGCATATTATTGTGATAAATGCAGTAAAAAGGTAATGCGATTTGTATAAGCAGACGAAATATAATGATATTGTGACAATATAGTAATAAATTGTTTTATGCACAGGTGGTTACAGTGAAGAGGTTATGTCTTAACAAATTGCCTCCAGTGTTAGTTATTCAGCTGAAAAGGTTTGAATACGACTTTGAGAAAGTATGTGCAATAAAATTCAACGACTATTTCGAGTTCCCGCGAGAGCTTGATGTGGAACCATATACAGGTATCTATTAAAATATATCTATAAAACATTTTTTCGCATCTAGCGCCAATACATACAATGTTTCGCGCTAAATGCGACATGCACAGGTAGTGATAATTGGTAGTAAGGTTGTAAAATAAATGAATTCAAAATCTTCCACAATAAATTTTTAAGTATACAACATATTATCAATAATTATAGCCCCAAGTACTAAAACAAGCTGTAAACTAACTTTTTGTCGTTTTATTATCATATGAATAGACTCTTCGATCTTTTTCTTACTCTGCCCAAGTAGTGACGAGCAATATTCGTAATGTCCGGGCAATATGAATATTTCCTGAACTTTATGAATAATGCCCAATTAATTACTTGGTCCACGACATAATATACTATAGTTAAAAATATTGTGAAACAGATACATGATGTGTCAATCCTATATTCAATTGTAACATTTTTATGGTGAATTCTATTCATAGTAGTAAAATTTATAATTCTTGTGATCACTTAGCGTGGGGCTTAGCTCGAGCAGAAGGCGATGCTACATTGTGGGATGGCGGCCAAGAACAGACTCACGAGACACATTATCAACTTAGTGGCATAGTAGTACACTCTGGGCAGGCCTCAGGCGGCCATTATTACTCCTATGTTCTGTTAAGGTAATCGACCTATTTCATTGAAAGTACTCTGGTATAATAACCATTTGTTAATGCTTCAAAAAGTTTATTTTTTTAAAGTTTTGTGGTACACAATTTTATTTTTCTCACTAAGTTTTTTTTTTTAAATAATTGAGACTAAATTACTACTACAAAATGTCAAACGTGAAAAAATATTGCTACATTTTTAGCATTGTGGGATTTATTATGGATACGGGTTTACGAATCTTACAATATTGTGTGTGTATAATTGAGGGTATTTTAATATATTAACACTTAAGTAAAACTATTATTTACGGATTTTATCAACTTTACATTACAACTTTAATTTATTTTTACCATCCCTACGTTTCGGGTGCTTTACAGCACCCATGGTCATGGTAGGGACTGAGATGTTTGACGTCCCAATGTCATAGTTAGCCCGGCAACCTTCAGTTTTTGAATAATAATTTTTGGTCCGATTTATATATTAACACTTATTTTATGACAATCACATGAATGTTAATTGAACTAAAATGGATACCAGTAACACTTATACATTTTAATACTCCCTTTAAGCCACCCCAAGTAACCTTAAAATGCTTGGGTTAAGAGAGTAGTCGAATGACAGATTCGAACCCACGACTTTCGAAGCTTACGGGACGCATCCTACAATTGGACTACTGTCGCTTCTTATATATTGCCTATTTGTAGATATTTTTATAATTTACATATTTCTATAATATACATATTTCTATTACTTTGTTCAAGATTATTATATTTTTGATAGAGATAACGGGAGTGAGGGCGGGCGGTGGGTAAAGATGGACGACGGCGATGTGTCCGAGTGTGCCATGCACGACGACGAGGAGATGAAGGCACAATGTTTCGGGGGTGAATATATGAGCGAAGTAAGCAATGTGAACTGTTTTAACTTTAGCAATATTGACCATTACCATCATCAGTAAGCTTAGTAAAGATTTGTTTGATATGTTGAGATTTTGCCAGTTGACATATTTTTAACAAAAAAAGTCGCAAATAACGACAAAGTATTGTGCTCTCTGACAGATCAGATCATATTTTTACACATTCATTGTCTCTCACTTTTGGTTCATACTGGAATCGCAATTATTAAATTTCAATGGGGTTGGTTTTTATCTAATAATAAGTAAAGTAATACATATGATGATAATGATGACTAATAAAAATACGAATACTTGTTAAAATGATTATGACAAGATTTATTTTTTATCTTTACTATAATTGATTTAAGCTTATTATTATTGCACCATTTTGACTTTTAATTTTAGAGGGGATATTTTGTTTGATATATTTAAAAATTTTGTTTAAGAAATTATTGTGAAAACTTTTAAATAAAAAATTTTAAGTACGTAATCAAAAAAATTTTGCACCTTAACACACATTTTCAAGTTTGTATGAAAAATCTAAAAGTGGGTGGGCAACTTTGCCACAAGATTAAACTGCTATTTGGAGCACATTTAAAGGAACAAATCATAACTCTGACTGAGTGTTGTGCATTATATTATGAGGTGACCTTGAAGTCAAATATTTTCATTATAAATCCTGATGGCAAAGTTGCCACAAAGTTAGGTTAACTTTGCCATTTTTGACTCTTTTTGAGTGTTTTGTCTGTTAATTGTTAATATTTGTTTAAATCACTAGTAAATACCAAATCTATGAATATGTTGTCACTTTTAACAATGACGCTCAGTCTGAGAGTATCTTTAAGTTGGAAGTCCTTCTAAAAATTCTAAGTTAGAAGAGATATTATTATTACAGTTTCAATATTGTGTCATTTTAATAGTCACTATGAAATAAAATGAAATAAATTCTTAATTCTATAGGCTACAATATGCATCCAGCATTGAAATTAGAATATACACAATATCTTACACACAAGTTTAAGAACTACAACTCTAATAATTATAAATTATTTCTTAGGTATTTGATTCTACAATAAAACGGGTATCATATAAACGGCAGAAGAGATGGTGGAATGCCTATATGCTATTTTATACGAGAAAAGACACAATAGAGACTTCTACTCTAGAACAGTCCATGAAAAGCATGACTCTTAAGTAAGTAAAATCATAGAGTTAACAATTCATGCAGTTTTCATTGGTTCAGTCAATTTATGATTTTTTATATTTATACATTATATCTAAGCTTTGAACTATGTAATTGGTAAAATAATGTTTATTTTGTGTCAACAGAGAAAGTGCCATTCCAAAGCCTATTTGGCAATCAGTGCGTCGCAGTAACATTGCCTTCTGCCACAATCAAGATCAATTTAGTCTTGAACATTTTAATTTTATGAAGAAACTGTGTTGCATGCGTTTACAAGTACTGCCAGGTTCACAAAGTGCTATATGGGTAAGTATATGCAATATGAGTATTACATTTTATTAGAGAATTACGCAAATGTTTGCACAAAGTAATTATATTATTTTTATCAATAACAAGGGCCCAGAACATGAAGAAATGTCAATGTTAGCTGTACAATTGGCAACAAAATTCTTATTTCAAGTTGGGTTTCACACAAAAAAAGCATTGCGTGGACCTGCTTCAGACTGGTACGTATATAGGGTTAGATATCTTTAGAATACTATAATACACAATAGAATGGCTGTCAACCTTATTTTGTACGAAGATCGGTGTCACCGGGAGCACACATACAAGCAATTACGTCGTATTATCACTACTATAAACCCGGTTCGCTGTGTTGACAGACGGAGCGAATTTACACATTTTAGACGTTTGATTAATGTATTTGACACATCTATATCTTTTTATGTTTCTTATATTCACAAAATATAAAGAATTTCTGCTTACTGGTTGTAGTATATGTCACCTTTATTTATTCCATTCCATTTTCCGCTGTTCTTTCGACACGTAATTATTGCACAATTTTCCATCTTTTAAATAATTTGCATGAAGCGACGCTTGACACGAAAATTGGAAACGATTGATTGTGTTGACATTTATAGGTTTAAAATGACATGTTAGTGGCTACACGGGCTTCGCCCACTCCCCCATTCTATTATGTATGTATTATAGTATTCTATGTTAGATATTGTTATAATAAATACTAAATATTAAAAAAAGTACTCCTAATATTATGGTTTTCTTTTTAGGCATGATATTTTGTGCCAGCACCTACGATGTTCTCAAGCTGTTCGTGCGTGGTTTGCGACCGATCTTTTTAAACATCCTCACAGGTATTATACAGTACACAAATATTAAATAATTACATGAAGAATATGGTCAACTAATTGCTAAGTTTTGTTGCGATCTTTTTTTTTATAGAAGAGGAGCCAAACGAGCGTGCGGCTCACCTGATGTTAAGTGACTACCGCCGCCCATGAACAACCGCAACACCAGGGGAATTGCAGGACAAAGGAATTCTTTTTAGCGGTAAACTTGTGTTTTTTGGGGTTTGAACTGGACTAGATTCAGTCACTCCTAATCCGAGACTTTTTTCAGCAAAGACTCGACTTCAGACACAAGTTTGCCCCGGCGACGTTTTCTCAAGAGATATTGGCATGGCCAGTGTATAATACCACCAGTGCTGTCGTCTGCATAGTAATGAGTGTTACAAGTTTGCAACATATCATTGATATGCAGAAGAAACAGCGTACGTAGGTGGTACTATGCAGCCTTGTGGAACTCCAGCGTTAATAGGCTTGTAATCAGAGCATGCGCCGTCTACTTTGACCTTGATGCTCCGATCAGCAAGGAAACTGGTGATCCAATTGCACTATTTCTCGGGAAGCCCATTGGAAAGGAGCACCGAAAGAAACGCTTCGTGGCAGACCCGATCAAAGGCTTTCGCTATGTCCAAACTAATGGCCAATGCCTCACTGTTGGGCTCTACTGCCTCCGCCTATCTCAGGTAGACCAGAAGATTACCAGCTGATCGTCCACGACGAAAACCGTATTGTCGGTCACTAATCAGCTGGTGATCCTCAAGGTACTTCATGAGCCGGCAGTTTATAATGACCTCTATTATTTTGTTGAGCAAGGAGGTGATGACGATAGTCCAGTTGTTGGACGCGTCTGAGCGGACGCCTTTTTTATGGGGTCGGGTGGATCAAAGCCGTCTTCCATAAATTCGGGACTACGCTTTGGAAGTAGGAGTACTGGAAAAACGCGTTAAAACCGGTGCCAACTCCGGAGCACACGTCTTCAGCACAATGGGAGGGACTCCATCAGGCCCACTCGACTTGCTGAAGTCCTGGGAGGGGAGTGCTTTGCGAACAGAGCGCTGTGTAAACCACACATCCGGCATGGAGCACTCACACCGCGGGATGGTCGGCGGTGTGTTTCCCCCATCATTGAGAGTCGAGTTGGATGCAAATAAAGAGCCTAGCAGATCGGCTTTCTCCTTTGCGGCATGGGCCAGTGAGTCGTCCTCTCTGTGCAGAGATGGAAGAGATGACTAACAATAGTTCCCTTGGACAGCCTTGGCGAGAGACCAGAATGCACGGGTTCCAAAAGGAAGGCGAGCTAGCTTCTCGCAAATTCTGCGGATGTGCTCAGACCTTGCCTTGACAATGACTCTTCAAGGAACTGGATGCGTAATTATACTTCTTTTTAAGAGCATTGGTGTACGTCCCAAGACGTCGATGTGTGAGCTCAGGCCCGGTAGCAATCCTGCTTATAGCGTGATGCTATTTTACAGGAGCGAGGCAACCATGGCTGGGGTCTGCCACTGATGGGCACCACAGAGGATGGAATAAAAAGTTCCATACCCTGAAGTACCACATCAGAGATGGAATCAGCAACAACGATGGGATTGTCCGGCAAGAAGCAAGCCCGCCCCCAAGGGTAGGATGCAAAAAAAGACCGCATCATATCCCAATTGGCCGACCTATAGTGTCAAACACGGTGATAGCCTGCCGAATGCAACCGCAACGTTAATGTAACTGGCACCACACTCCGGACAAAACAGTGATCTGACGAGCCTAGGGGGGCGTCGACGGAAACCTAATATGCGAGTGCCCGGATGAGAGGTCCGCGTAGGCGAAGTAACCAGCTAATTTGTACCCCGGCTAAGAGAGTTATGCGAAGTATCAGCTGGAGACGACATCTGAGTCTTAGTGGACAGCGTTGAGCGTTAAGGTTGGAATGATGAAGTCGCCTGATGTTGCAAAAATTCACGGATAGCGTGGCAGGGGTCGCCTTGGTGTTGTTGCTCCGCAAGCAGTTTTAGTCGCGAGCGGAATTGACCCCCCCCCCCGCTCCCTCACCAAATTACGCGGGGCAGCCTAAGCACTCACTCTCTGGAAGAGTGGCATAACTTGGTCGTTGAGTCGTGGATGCCCAGCGAGGGATTCTCCGTCACCAGGGGTGCTAGTACAGTAAATCTCTACTCCACGCTGGTATTTTGTGAGGACCACCTCGGTTCGAGCTGGCTCATCCGTGCGACAGCAACAGCTGCCGCATGGCTCTACCACTGTTTTCAAATTTTCAGAAAATACTATTTTTCAGGTTATGCGATTACCTTCTCTCATGCCCATCGGCTGAAGTTAGGATTGTGTTCATGAAGATCATTGTATTCTTGGCGCATTTCTCTATTCAAGATCCACCAGGTAAATCTAACAAAACTGCGCTGGTACTAAACAATATTATATATTGTAAGATAATATGTTATATATATATATATATATATATATATACACACACACAGGGAAATACTGCTGTATATTTTCAAAGTGATTTTTAATTGTGTAGTGAGTGGTTTCAATGTAATCACAGTATTTTGCGAGGGAAAGTCCAAAAGTCTGTGGAATGTAGGGGAATTGGATAGGAGACTATTTTGAGGTATTGTGAGTATATTATATCTAGCTATTATAGGATATTATTATGCCAAAGTCTGATTTAACATTTTAGACTTATTGTATATAATAAGAATCAATTATTTGGAGGTAATTTTGCGGCAGATCACCACAAAGGAACATTCACCAATTTTCTCCCATGGTATGTAGGGTTTTAACAAAATATTTTAACTCTGCGAATAAATAAAAATAGCGCAGAGCGATCAGCGAGCATGTAAATGGTGTCACAGCATTGTGTAGTGTTATCTCTCCCTCACTTCCTGTGTGAAGATAATGAAACCCTAGATGGAATTATCTGAACTGTAACTAGACGAAGGGTCGGCAAATTATTTTACGAGTATATGATAAAATCACCCGGCCTAGATGCTCTGAGTATTAAGCATCTGCATCATGATGGATCTCACCTTCATGATATGAACTTTTTTCATTTCTCTGCCATTTCGTATCTATCTCTTGACTTTATGCGAAAACAAGGTCGGTTGCATCACTACTTAACAGATGGGAGCAGTCAAGCACTACTTTGGAGTAAAAAATTAACAAGGAAAGACTTCTATGTGTATTACTAGACCGGAAATTCAGAACAAAAACTATGTCACAGCTTTGGATCGGCCACGCAGTTGTATTTTCATTTACGACAGTAATTGTTAGAACTATATAAAATAAAGTTACATACTTATCTCAAATAGACTTAAAATCACGTTGAGAAAGTGGGCACATAATTAATGACAGCAATCTCTTAGGTACATTAAACAAGTTAGATTGTCGAAAACAATGTCGCGAACATTGTGTTTACAAAACAAAGAAGTAGTATCAGCGAAGTATCAGCTGGAGACGACATCTGAGTCTTAGTGGACAGCGTTGAGCGTTAAGGTTGGAATGATGAAGTCGCCTGATGTTGCAAAAATTCACGCCCGCTCTCTCGCCCGCTCGTAGTCGACGAAAGCGCGTAAAGTACGCGTGTTACTCCTTATAACATCCGCTATTTGCTAGTGAAAGTCCCGTCATAATCGGTTTAGTCGTTTTAGAGATTAGCCGGAACAATCAGACAGACAGA